>JAYJMB010002700.1:0-14970 GCA_036873735.1 Pouteria campechiana
AATTATGTTGTATAAGGATTTGGATTTCATATAGTTAAATATGAAAATTATTTAAGATTCTCTATTGAGATATATGGATTTAGACATAGATCATATTCAATGGTTTGTAAGAAATTAGTTCTAGTTATGTTTGTAATGAATGAGATTTTACCCTATACAGGATGATCTAAGAAGGATGAAAAGGCGTAGAATTAGAGAAATGGTTGGAATCTAAGAACTTGGGTTAAGTAGGCACCCCTCCTTTTATTAGTTATATTGTATGATTGGGGATGAAAATCCCATTTAATTTTATCTGGGCATGGTTGTTTTGGTTAGGGATTATGAACATCCCTTCTGTTTTGAAATTAATGCATTAGATTTGTTAGGATAGTTGATATCCCTTGGATGGGGCTAGTGATGTTTGTTGTAGGATCATTATTTTTGTATATGGTTGTCTATTGAAACGGATGAAGAACATCTCATTGAAAAGCATGTGTAAATTGTGGAATTTGATAATGATAATGATGAAATGGCAATGTTTGAGATATGAAAACATTTGGCATGAATTGAATCTATTTTGGAAATGAATACAATGTATCTAGATTATTGATTATATTTTGTTATTACATGCCTACTTACTAAATTTTCCAGACTCACACCTTCTTATTTATATTTTTAGCTGGCAGGTTAAGCAAGGGAGCCCAAAGATGATGGTCATTATTATATTTTATAGAAAATATGTGTGGTATTGTAATTTAGATTTGAAATTATATGTAATTGTAAATTGGACTCAAAACTTCCAAATGATGTATAATTATATTTCAATTGGGTTTATACTTTAGTGAAATTATTTTAATTAATGTATGATCAAATGTATGGCATGTCATAGATAGGTATATTTGATGTTGTATTAGAATGATATGATCCCAATTATGGGTACTACCATTATAATTTGAGCCGATCTTGGGCTGTGGGAGTGTAGGTGTGTGTTTTAGAGTTTAGGTTATTTTTTTGTTTTATTTGATAAATATTATAAAGGTTTGAATGGATAAAATTCAAAGGAGGCTCTGCCAAATTTTTGGGCAGAGCACCCCACCCTAAAAGTGGGTAAATCTTAGTGAATTTACAAGGAAAATGTAGTGTCGCACCTCTAAAGGCGGGGTGTGACCCCCATCCACTAAATCATGAATCATAGGATTTAGAGATCAAATATGAAAGTTATGGTAAAAACACTGTAACTGTCTCGGACTTTAGATTCGCTGAATATGACAAAGGCGTTACTTATATTCAATTGTGGATAAAGATGGAGGCCTTTTTAGAAAATATAATCAACATAAAAGTTGAATATCTTGAAATTATCTTTCTAACTCATCAAGAATCATATAATTTAGATGTCTTATGAGAAAATTTGGCCAAAATAGTGGACACTACTCCTAAACATTACGGATAACAAGTTTTGGAGCTGCGGCCCAAAATTCAAAGTCATGGCTCCAGCACGTTTCTTAAGTGCGAAAACTTGATATTTTTCATATTTTGTGTATTTTATTGCCCAAAACCACTTGAAGAATCCATATGAAGTAAAAACTAACCCTAATTAGGGTTATTTAAGGGGGTTTTAACAAAGAGAGGACTTTTAGAAAGCTTTTGGTGTAGGGAATTCATCTCTCTTTTCTTTTCTCTCTTTTTGTGTTTTCATGGCCCTGTGTGACTAAAATTTTATCTTTAGTTTAAAGAGATAGAAGCCTCAGAATTAATATACTATGAGAACTAATTTATTTTTATTATTTAATTTATGCTTCGAGTATTGAATATTCTTCTATGCTTATTTTCATGATTGTTGTGCTTAATTGCTAGGAGGCCCACTAGTTTATTATTCATTGCAATCTATTGCTAGATTAGATATCAAATCCATAATTATTTGATCACTCTTATCTATGAGGCAACTAGGGTTTAATAATTTACTACGTTAGAGATTATTAAATCTTAGGAGGAATTTCTAACTAAATTAAATGTAACCAAGTGTGCTTGTGTTGTTTAGCTTCACTAATCTCTATGAATCTTAGAAATGCTATTAGATTAAATCTTTAGTGCATGTCTAAGGTTGTTTAGTAGTTAGAATTAATTGGATTGTATGTTTCTAATTAACTATATTGAAGGAGAGATAGGAAAATTTATTCCAATGGTGAATATTCAAAGTATGAATTGATTTATAATTGCCTCGATGATCAGTTATGAGATTATGATGGTGGATGTTGACTTAGACCAAGGTTTGTTTCTCTGATGGATTTCTTTTATAACTGTTGTTTTCATTACACTAAACACCCCCCCCCCCGCCCATTCTTTTTCTCTTAGCATAAAATTAGGCTAGATACTCCCCATGGGATCGACCCTTACTCGCACTACAGGTAATTTAATTGGAGTATAGGTTCTAAACTTGGTTAATTACGACAAGACATCAAATATAGTTCGGCACAGAGAGTTTCTGGGAGAGAAGTTCTACAAGGAAGCAAGAGAGATTTAGAGTTTTGCAAAAACATGCATATTTCAAAGAGTTTTCTTTCTATTTTTATCATGAGCTAATTTTTTTTTCTAGGGTGAAGATGTAGCCCTCACGACTACTTTATGTTAAACATAGATTGTTAGTTTATCAATTCAGTTCTATCTTGTCTCATTCATTGTGTTTAATGTAGTCATCTGATTTATCTAATTGCCTGATCATCAATTCTACTAAATAGACTAATTATTTGAGAACATGGTTAAGGTAGACTCCACATGCTAAACCATGTAGAGATCTCTCTTGAATGAATGAGTAGATGGTTATGGTAGATGCCTTATGCTAAACTATTTCACTTGGTTTATTTAAGTTCTTCTGATCTTGATGAGTTTTCAACAGTAAATTATACTACACATCATAGGTAATTGGAATGAGAGAAAATACTTGATTTAAACTTGGACGCCTAACAGTAATAATCATATATTGGATAAAATGAACCCAAGATAATGAATTGAATCCAACACCCCAATAACATAGGATATCAGTGAGTGGTGAAATTGGATTCTTGGACTCTTGCAACCTATGAAATCTCATCACATAACTCACTATTTTTGTTCTACTAATTAATCTTATACTATGATTTACATAGCTTACACTTTATCTTGTCAATTTAGGATTATTTTTGTTTTAGTAACTAAACTTAAATAAATCAATTTGATCAATTCTCTGTGAGATTGACCCTTATTCTTGCATGCTTTACTACTAAAGATCTGTGCACGGGTGAGGAAGTAGAATTTGAAATATCAATCTACTTTCTATGTTTCTCTTCCATTTCCACTCTGTAATCCTCCTCCCTAAGTTGCATTCCTTTTAAAAGAGTGTCACCAACCTAGTTTTTTTTCTAGGTGGACATATAAATTGCTGACTCTCCTTGAATTGGAACTGAAAAGTGTTCAAATATCTTAGTTAACCACATGCCATGGGGTACTACGTGGTTAGTACATTGTGGCATATAACTAAAGGCATTAATAACATCTTGGGTAGGTTAATCTTCTAATAATGACAAACCATATATAATACTCTTGCCTCTATAGTAGTAACTTGTTCCATTCCTTCCAATTTGGGCAATATCATAGATTCCATCACTTTTTATGTGTTCTGACTTCAATGGAAAGGTCTATAGTCCTCATATATCTATGGGCGGGATTGTAGATTGTTTTCGTAGTCCTAGCAGATAAAGCATTAAATAATTCTTCATTCTTTAATCCTGACTCCTCTCTTCATAAGAAACACAAAAAATTTCCCCTAGTTGTCTAGCAGGGGATGTAATGTGTGCCCCAAATCTAATGTCCACCACCTTCACATTTGAGCAAAACTCATGGGGATTCTAATTAAAATAAAAAAACAAAACCAACTCATTGTAAATAGAGGCATCATACTCCATGATCTTCCCCCACCCCTGGTAGTTCATCATAACTCTAATGTTCGACTTGAGCCTATCCAAGAAGTTAAATTCCACCTTCCTAGGCATCTGTATAGGCCTCCTCAACATGGTAGTATAAAACTTAAATTTTCTCCCTCCAATGCCAAAATAATACTCTAGAAGATCCTATGTAGGCAAACTTGGGTTTAGGGACCTTCTTTCCATCAATCATGTCTAGTAAGGATGCCAAATCAAACATCCTTATATCTCTCATATATCCCCGTCTCCACAGCTACCTCTCCTTCCAAATTATTCTGCTCCTATGACTAAGTGAGGTAACATATGGCTTACCTTGTGTGTCCTTAGTGAATTGGACTTGTTTGATTTGGAGGTGGCTTTGGAAGTTGATCCTCGTGATATGGAAGCTCTTCCTCATGTTCTAGGCCTCTTGACAAGGAAAGAGGGTATAGATACTGCGATCTTGGGTGCCATTTTAAGAAATAGGATGTAGAGGGGAGTGATGAAAATTGTGTAGAGTTTTCAAGGATTTAGGAAGGTTAGAAATAAGTAGGAGTAATATAACTACTGAATGGGAAGGAATATGGAATGTGGAAACTAAAACAGTGTAAAAAGATTTTACCCTTTTCAAATTGGTAGGCACCTCGTACGCAAGCACTTTCGATCTTAGGTAGCTGCTGTTGTAGTGCTATTTTCCTAAGTTATGTAATCCCCTCTTTTCTAAAGTTTGGACACTCATACTTACATAATCACAAAAATTCATCATTTCTTTTCAAGCAAATCATCACTAATATTCATTTTACACAATTTTCAAATAAATTATCCCAAATACTCAGCATTTCAAATTGATAATGAATGATCGTATGTATATGTGTTTATCATTCCTAATTCTCTTTTAATTACATAAAAATATCTAGTGACAAGTTGGTAGGCACATATTCTAAGTAAACATTATGTTTTCTACATTGCTATCTCTAATGAAATGATACCTAATTTCAATATGTTTAGTGCGTGAATGTAACACTGGATTTTTTATCAAGCATATTTCACTTGTATTGTCACACCTTATACGAATGTCTTTGTACACCAATTCATAATCTAGAAGTTATTGTGTTATCCATAGCAATCATGCATAACAACTTCCAATTGCAATATACTTAGCTTCTACTATGGAGAGAGCAACACTGGTTTGTTTCCTTGAAAACCATGAAACTAACATATTCCAAAGAAATTGACAAGTTCCACTATTGCTTGCCCTATCAACTTTGTATCCTCTAAATTTTGCATCTAAATATCAATTAATTCAAAAGTTGAGCCTCTTGGATAATAGAGCCCTAGACTTATCTGTATCCAATCTTACTTTATTTCTTATAACCAGTCCACTTTTATTTAATTGTTCCTAAAAACCCATTTGGTTCCAATTACATCAACATACTTAGGTCTTGGAACTAGTTTTCAAAGTTTTTTTCTTCTAAACTAATTTTGTTCCTCTTACATGGCAATGATCAAACTTTTATCATTAAGAGCTTGATCAATGCAAGTAGGCTCAATGTTAGAGATTAAATGCAAAAGGCCCGGAGATGTTGTGCATGGATTTTCTTGTGCTAACATAATCATAGATATCACCTATAACTTGATCTTTAGGATGAGCATGCATGAACTTCAAATCAATATGGTGTTGTAAGGGAACATTACCTTCGCTTACCTCCTCCTCATTATCTAAATTTTGATCTACATTCTACTTTGATGTTCCTTCTCCCCCTTAATTTTCTAGCTGTAGTTTTCTTATCTCCTTTGTAATTTCATCTACATTACTATCAGTTTCCTTCCTCAGGGTTAATACAAATTCATTGAAAGTTACATGCATAGACTCTTCTACTACTTGAGTTTCTTATTGAAAACTCTAAACGCCTTGATATTAGAAAAGTAACCTAAGAAAATAGCTTCATCACTTTTTGGATTATACTTTCCAAGGTTATCCTTCCCATTATCCATCACATAATAAAAATAACCAAAGGAATGGAATAAGATATATTTGGCTTTCTTCCTTTCCAAAGCTCATAGGGAGTTTTCTTTAAACTTGCTCTAATGGTAACTTTGTTAAGCACATGGAAAGCAGTATTAACTACTTCTCTCCAAAATCTTTTGGACAATTTTATTTCATTGAACATAGTTCTTGTCATCTCTTGTATTTTCATATTCTTTATTTGCACAAATTCATTTTTCCATTGAGTTCCAAGGTCTAAGAAGTTATGGTGAATTCATTCATCTTTAAAAAATTTTACAAAATTTCTATTTCAATTTCTCCTCCATGGTCACTTCTAATTGAAACAATTGATAGTTACTTCTCATTTTGGATAAGCTTTTAAAAGGTGAAAAAAATAGAGAACACTTCATCTTTGTTTGTCAATAGGATTACCCATGTGAATCTAGCATGTGAATCTAGAGTAATCATCTACAATGACATACACATATCTTTTGCCACCAAGACTCAAGTGTCAGTCCCATATATGATGAATAACTCAAGAGGGGAGGGGTGAATTGAGAAAATAAAAAATTATGAGCAAATAAAACTTGATGAGCTAAGAGGAAGTAGTGATGGAGTATATATATATAATTTCCATATATGACTGCTTCACTTCCAAGTTCAACTTCTCTTAACTATTCCCATGTCAAACGAGTTGTAGTGTGTGTGTGATGATGTGAGTGATAACATTGTGCTTAATAAAGTAATAAAAGATACAAAACAATTACACAAGCAACAAAAGAAAATAATGCAGTGCATGAAAGATAGAGCACGCAAGCACACAAATAGATAACACAATTTTTATAATGGTTCAGGAACCCCATCCCTACATCCACTCTTCTAAGAGCACCAAATCATTATGCCTTGGGTTCCACTATATCCCATATAATGGAAGTACACTACTATCCCTGACACTCTTCTAGATTCAAGCTCTAAGGGGCGTGAACAAGTGTCCCCGACACTTCTTCTAGATTCTAGCTCTAGGGGGCATAAGCAAGTGTCCCCGACACTCTTCTGGTTTACGAGTTCACTAAGAAACTCACTAGTTTCAAAGATCATGAGCAAACTTGTTGGTTTTTCTGAGCTCACTAACAACTCATTATAATGTGGTTTTCTTGAGCTCACCACAAACTCATATAACTGATTTGATAACACTTTTTCTGCACATAAAATTGCCTCTTTTCTTAGACTGATTTGTACAAAGATTAGGCTCATAAAGATAATGATATCTTGTTGATGCTCATTAGATACCAATGCTCCATGTAGAAGATTATGATAGAATATTTCAGCTTATTGTCTATTAGTGTAATGGATATTGATTATCTAGGAGGAAGCATAGTTTGACTCAGAGAGGTGTTTCTTGTTTGAACTTTGTTTTTGTTTTTCTCTTAGCTTCATCAACCTTCTTCATTGTTGCTGCACCATCTTTATATTGCTTCAAAAACTTCTACCTATTAGAGGTAGATGGCTTTCTATTAATGTTGAAGACCATTCTAATTTATTCCATTAGAAGCTGTCTTCTTTAGAAACACACTTGAAGTTGGAAAGCCTACAATATCTACTTTGAAGATGGTGCCTTTCCATTTTTAGCAAATGCCAAATGAATACTTTCTTGGTTGACTGACTCATTTATTATTGTGGAAAGACACTCATTAATCCTAAAAGTAAGCAACCACTAAAAGTTGTAATCTTTCATAGAATTCAAACTACATTCCTTTAATATCTGGCACAAATGACTTTTACTCTTCATAATATATCATATTTTATCTGAGGACTTTGTCATTTGAATTTGCCTTTTGTAAATGATAGATAAAGTGACTCCATATAATTGTCAAAGATTGATGTAGCAGTTCACTTCATCTTCTAGTTTGTCTATTATAAGTAACATCTAAGTCATAGAAGTGTAGATGAAGTTTCTCTTCTTCATTTTCATCAGACATTTTTCTCTTGACAGATGAAGTTTCCTTTAGTAGGTGATGTGGCATTGTCTATTGCTTTGTCTGACAGACGATCTTTGTAGCATGGACAAAGCATCTTCTGATTAGAAGAAGTTTTCTTCACCAGACAAAGTTTTCTTTTTATTAGTCGAAGTACCTTTGTCTATTCTGAGTAGCAGATGGTTCTTCTTGATAAACAAGGTTTCTTCCTTGATAGATAAAACATACTTTGTCTGTTGAGATCAGTACACGAAGTTGTAGCCCATAGACAAAGTCTTCCAAATGATTTATCTGTTGGCTTGTCTATCGTAAGTGATAGATAAAGTTGTGGCATGAAGACGAATTCTTCTTTTAGTCGCTCATATGATGGTTGTTTGTTAAGTAATAGATGACTCATTGAGGTATGAATGACTTGCTTCTTTAAAGGTTATCTAATGGCTTTATTTATTACTTAGTGATAGACAACTCTTTATGGATGAAGGTGATAGACAAAGTTTTCTTCTTTAGCTATTGTTTCACTTCTTCTTTAGCTTCTATATTTTCTGCAGAGATTGCAGACAAGTTTCTTGGCCTCTTCGATTTTCAGATGAACTTTATATGATTGACAAATGCTTGAGTAATTTTGTCTTCATTTGTCTATTGTCTGCTTCATTTTGTCTCTACTTCTGTAAATCATTTTTGTGTTGTGGGCAAGTGTTGATTATCACCAATTTTTCTGTCTTGTTGGTGGATGATTTATCTGAATCTTCTTGAGGTAGATGCTATCTATTACTAAATTTATCTGTAGATAATTGACTTGATCACTCATCGATGCTTGAGCTCCATGATTGTATATTTTCTTAATCACTTCTTTTCAATGTTTCAGTGCCATTCTTTTTTATTATTTTGTCTTCTTTCGATTAGTAGATTGTAATTGTTCATGCATTTACTTTGTATGCTTTCTACTAATTCAAATTGCTTCCCTATATGTTTATAATTGTTTCTGCAATGCTTAGAAGCACAATTATTAGTACCACACATGTTCACTCATATGTTGTTGCGCATTATCAAAACTTGACTGTTTGCCATACGCATGTTTGGTTCAACATCAAGATGTTGGATGACCCAAACAAATCCATATGTAATAACTCTAGCAGTCTAGATGTGGGCACTTCATTTTTAGATGAAAAAGATAGTTTGGTTTGTTTTCTCATATGACAAACTTTGCAAATTTGATCTTTATCATACTTAAGCTTTAATAGACCATTTACTAAGTTTTTCTTCAATAGGGACTTAATATTTGACATGTTAATATGTTCCATTATCTTGTGCTACAACCATTCGTCATCATTGACTATAATTAGGCATTTGCCTAAGATTTCTTCTAGAAGAACCAAATAAATATTTCCTTGCCTTGAACAACAAATCATCATTGGCATTAGATACATTGCATATGGATGATTCAAATACAACTTTTTCAAATACAACTTTATGACCTCTATCACATAATTGGCTAATGCTTAACAAGTTATGCTTGAGACCATCAACATATAAAACATCTCCGATGCATGCATTGTATAAACTATATATTTTACTTTTACCCTTGATTAAGCCTTTATCATTAATTCAAATGTAATGGTGCCTCCATTCATTGGCTTTAAATCCTTACATAAGTTTTTATTCCCTATCATGTGCCTTGAACTTCCACTATCCATGAACCAGGTGTTCCATGTGGTAGCTTCAAAGTTTACCTACAATCACAAAACAAAAATGTTCTTTTCACCTCTTTATTACCTACTTAAGTAGTGGGCCCATTTTTGTTAGTGAATTTGTGTCTAATGAAGGACTATGCACTTTCCTTAGTTTTGTTAGTGAATTTGTGTGTGATGAAGGACTATGCACTTTTCTTAGGTTTTCATTTCAACCTTGTACCTTTTCTTTGCAACTTTCTTGCATATCAATCATATATATATTATGTCCTTCTTTGTTGCAAAAATGTTCTATTTAGTGCTTGATGTGCCGCTAGTTTTCTTAAACAAGAGTAACCTATGAATTGTCTAATACGAGGAAAATTTTCTCTCTCTTTAGTGAGATTACACCCTTGGTTCACCCATTAAATCATTTATTTTCTTATGGCTCATGACCATTGGATTCTTCACATCCAAGTCCATTTTTTCTCTTTTGCTTGGTCATGTGTAAGAACTTAGTAATTAATTTTCTTGGGTTAGAGAATCTGTCAACATACTATTTATTGTTTGTATCTGTTTCTTTAGATTACCAACTTCCTTTTGTAGAGATAGGTTTCTTTCATCTAGTATAACATTAACCTTAATAGTAGCATTGAAATGTTTCTTTTTTTGGGTAAATTTTTCTCTAAGTGTCTCAAACTCATTGAAGAGACAGTCATGTGATTGCTAGAGTTCATCAAGCTAATTACATTTACTACAACCACTGGTGAAGCTTGAAGACTCAGAACTATAAGAGCAATAGGAATTTACCTCAACTTCCATGATGTTGTTTTTTTTCTAGTTAGTCCTTGGTGGAAATGTGGCTTGAGGACTTGCTCTCTATTTGAGCCATGCAACATATTCTTGGTATGTTGCCTATCTTCTTGTCCTCTCTTTCCCTTGAGCTTGTATTAGAAGACTCATCTTCATTGACATACATTCCTCTAGCTTGATTTTTAGATCACCTTATGAATTATTTTCCCTTTATATCTTTCTTCCTTCTATCATGTTTTTCTTTGAATTCCAATTTTCTTCATTTGGACACTTAGCTATCATGTGTCCAATGCCCCCACATTTATAACATTTGGGCAAGTTCATTCTTCTTTCTCTTTTCTTCCTCACATTGTTCTTGGGCTATTTTCTTGAGCCACTATCGCTATTCCTTCTCATAAATTTTCTAAATTTCCTTGCAAGCATGGAAACCTCATCTTCTTTTTATGAGGTTGACTCACTGCTGCTCTCCTTTGTTGCTTTTAGATCCATGGTTTTTCTTTATTTCATAGGATCTTCCCTTTTGCTCTTAACCAATTCATGGGACATTAATGAACTGATTAGATCATCCACTTTAAGCATGTTCAAATCCTTAGCTTCTTCAATTGCGGTAATCTTCTAATTTCACAATTTGGGTAATGCTCTAAGGATCTTCATACCCTATTCAGAGTTAGAGATTTCTTTCTCTAAACCTCAAAGAGCATTAGTTATCTTAGAAAATTTGGCATACATCTTAGAGATACTTTCTCTTTCCTTTATTTTGAAATTGTCTAATTCTCCTATAAGGATATTCCTCCTAGTTCACTTAACTTGGGAGAAGCCTTTATAAATAGACATCAAGTTATCTCATATTTCCTTTGCTATAGTTTATGATGAAACTCTATCAAATTCAGTTCCTAACAAGGCACAAAATAAAAAAATTCATCACTTTTACATTATTTTGGACATTGGTTATATCATCTTTAGTCCATGCTCCAATACCCACTATTGAGAGGGTTACTCCTACTTCTATGGCCTTCCATGATTCCATACCGTTGGCCATAATGGATTGCTTTATCCTTAGTTTCTAGTAGGTGAAATTTATGTCACCAAATAAGGGTGACTAGGTAGAGGATTGCCCCATTGCAAATACATATTAGGAAGATGATAGGTTTTCCATTTGAATCTCTATAGATTTATTTGTAGCATACTCTGATATCACTTATTAGTCCCTTAGACAAGGCTTAACCCAAGAGGGGAGGGGTGAATTAGGCTTATAAAATTTTTTTAATAACCCTTTTTAAGATTAATAGCCCTCTTTATAGTTTAATGAAATCGATAGCGAAATTAATCAATCAAACATATAGAAGACAAGGTTTTTCTAGTGGCTCAAGATAGATTCTCTACTCTACTCTTCTAAGCACTCTCCTTAGTGTCTTAGATTTCACTATCTTAGCAGAGATTACAATTTAGTGTAACTGGACTCTTCTTGATTCTAGCTCAAGGGAGCATATAAAAACTTAGAGCCAAAACATTCTTCTTAATTCCAGCTCAGGGGGAGTGAATATAACTTAACAAGTTGATTATGAGATGCACTCTAACAAACAAGCTTGCTCTTCTCGAGTTAGGCCTCCAACACCAACTCAAGGCAATAAAACAAATAGAAATGGGAAGTAAATATTAAAGTTTTAAGTAGTGCTTCTTTGATGGCACAGGGGAAGACTTGAAGATGATTAAGACATACTTTGAATGCAGGAGCAGCTACCCAAGAACTAGGTGAGAGTCTTTTAATGAAGAACTTTGAATGTTTAAGAACCTGAAGGCTTTTAATGCTTTGTTGCTTGAGTAGATGAAATTAAATGCTTTCTTAATGCTTGCAATAAATCTTAGAACATCCCAAATTAACTACCTTTATAGTTGGATTCAAAATCTAGCTATTGGGGTTTGTTGGAGTTCATTTAATGTGAGGGAACTTAGAATTTTTTGAATGTTAAAGTGGTAAGCACATTTCAAGCGATTGCAATAATTGGCTACAGTCCACAAGCAATGTGGTAGGCACCATGGCGTTTCAGCTATGGGTGAATCCTTGGTTTTCTTGTAAGAATGACGCTAGAAAAGTAGAGTTTATTGATGAATACAAGCTAATACAAATACAACAATGGTTATCTTTAGCTGTGTTCCCTTTGGAAAAGCTTTAACAACTATTAAGACAATAAGAAGAATAAAGAAAATACAGAGGAGTTTGTTTTGAGGATCTACTAGTTATTAAGAAATCTGAATTTTAATCATGTATATTTACAAATCATCTTCTTGATTTGTTGCTATAATGCTTGGAATTATTCCTAGGATTGCTTGAACTAATGCTACAATGGTTGCAATTGACAATGTGAGAGGTTGCTATCCACAACCACCCATGGACGGTGGCACACTTTCTTGTTACAAGTGTCTCACTCCTAACCCACAGAGTAGAAAAGTTAGAGGAAATAATGAATCTAAAATTAGATACACTAATTTCTCTTTTTGAGTCTGCTCAGACACAACCAAGAGTACCCAAACTCAATTAGCTCACTCCACACACTCATACTACACCCGATCCTATCCCCATCAACAAGCCAATAAAACCCCTTCACCTATTAGACCTAACATAGAAACCCAAACTTCCAAATCTAACCAAGCCTAACCTAAAAATTCTCTTCCATAACAACTAAACATACCATTTAGTCCATCCATGTGTTAGTGTGAATGCATGGTTTTGATGACAAAAAAATTTGACTAAGTTAAGTATTGATAAATTTTTGTTGAGAGCTTAGCATGCAGAAACTAGTTGTAGCTCTAGATAGAAATATGAGAATTCTAAGAAAAATAGAGGAATCAAAATATATTCCAAGGTATCAATTTGTTTGACTACTTAAGACAAAGTTGAAGAGGCAAGCCATTCATCAGTCCAAGATTAATCCGACAAGTATTTTACAATTTTCTCAGACAGAGCTAAAAATGAAGCAGAACTAACAAAGCATTCATCTATCACCTGTAGTTTATCTCAAACAAATATGGAATAAGAAGTTCATCTAACCATGAAGAGTTGCAAACTGAAGGCAAACTTCATCTAACCAACATCGTTCGCACCATCAAAATTTGTCCAAAACTAACCTTGGACAAATTATAAGATGAAGTAACTTTGTCCAATGAAACAACAGGAAAAAAACTTCATCAAAAACAAACCTCAAACAAACTAGAACTGTAACTTTTTGCCCATAACTTCCGCATACTAACTATAAATTATGTAATTCTTAATTTTTTGTCAAATAATTTAAATGCTATAATAGTTATGTTAAAAACTTGTTCCAAACAAGCCGATATCTATATCAAAATCGGACTTAAATTTCCACTAAGATATTGGCTTCATCTTCAAACAATTGATCTCAATAAAGCATCTAGTAATCTGTTTGCTAGTTGTCCACTTCATAATCAGCTACAAAATCTCACTTTATCATCATAATTAATACTTAATTAATGGTTATGATTGATGCTCCCACATGTCCTCATCAAGATTGCTTTGCCAAAAATAGCATATTTTCGCTCAAATTGGCCTAAATTCCACCAATTTACCTAAAACACAAATTAAAACCATTTAGTGCAATATTTGATTTAATATATATATATAAAGAAATGAAATCATGTCAATTGAGGATCTAAAATATATGAATTTAGGTATTAAAATATGATAAATTGTTAACTTATCAAATACCTTCAAACTTAGCTTTTGATCATCCTTGAGCAAAGTAGCAACCAAAACTCATGGAACAATTACGATAATCTTTCTCAAATGATCAAGAACATGCCACATAAATTATACATGTACACATAACTTAGAAATCATTCAAGACACTTACAAAGTGATCTTATGAAACTCATGCTCCATCAATCCTTTCATAAAGTAAAAATATGTTTGTGTGCAATGTCAATCTCATGTTACATGCATGCTTCTCAGTCAATAATGTGCAAACCAGTGATTCTAATGATCTTCACAAAACATCCCATATGCTTGGTTTTCATAATCCCTCTCCACCAATATAGACAAGTTTGTTCACTTGGATCAATAGGTCTTTTTTAAGCTTGTAATGAGGCCTTAGGTTTGGCTAACAAAGAAAAGAAGTAAAGATTCACAAAAGTAAGAGATCATAATTGAATTGCACATGAATGTTCAATCTCTTAACTTTTTGTGTGAGGTTTTCTCTATTTTATTTTTATTATTATGGGCTTTATTACTATTACTATCATATCCCCAAACTTATTTTCTTTTAAGTTCTTTGGGATGTGATCCCCCCAATTGAAAGTTGAATCCTTATTTAATCCTTTTCTTTTGCCCTCTTTCTTCTTATTTTGACATTCTTCGTTTCAATTCCCCCAAACTTAATTTCTTTTACTTCACTCATACTTCTCTAATAATCATATGCATAAAATATATGTCTTATAGGTCAAGCATGGTTTTTCAGGCTAAAAGGGTCTAGATGATGAGGCTAAAGAAACAAAATCGAATGGTGGTCTTTCACATCATTGCATATGTCATTCTTTCATTAAGGTTCAAAAGGGACACTAGTGACATGATGTTCTAGGTTAGTTTGAAAGGCTCAAAC
>JAYJMB010002702.1:0-11251 GCA_036873735.1 Pouteria campechiana
TTGTATCTTCTTTTTTCTAACAAAAATTGGGCCTTGGACTTTCGAGTGTCCTATCCATGTTTGAATTTACAACATTCAGTACTTGAGCAGTTGTTTATTGTGAAGTCTTAAAGTTTCTGATACCTTCGTTCTTTCTTGGACGGGCGTTGGTTGACATGGAAACGAGGCAAAGAGTTGGGAAAAAAGTAGGAGGAAAATTGAGAAAATGATATAATGTGGTAGGCGATAATGATCAGAAATAAAATGAATAAAATTAAATTAATATAAGTTTTTATATAAAATTGAAGAATAAAAAAATATAGCTAATAATAAAAAAAATAAGATTATTAAGTAGTTAAGATATGAAATCACGTTAATAAAGAAAATGTGGAAAAGGGTGGAAAACTTTTCTATTGTTAAGATTTGAAATCACGTTAATCCGTTGCTGTTGGTTCTCTCTGGGCAAGTTTCTGAACTAAATTTTGTAAGCAGGTCTGGCGGGACGGGCTTTACTGATGAGATGGATGTAGCAAGCTCAATATAGATGGAGAGAAGGAAATGGGTGTGTACGACACGACCATTTCTTTTCTTAGAGAAGAGGCAATGGCATCAGTAGTGGGAGATGGGAGGTAAAAGGGGAGGGTGAGTAACCCGACTTTAATAAAGACTTTTATCATGAGCCAGCCAGATTCCCTGCGTTAATCAAAACTGGCATCATCGCAGGCCGTACTGCGGATCACATCATCATCCTCCCATTATGAAAAAGCAAAGCAGCTCTGGCCATGAAACATTGCCTGCATCAACTAAAAAATAAAAAGCGATAGCTATTACCAGTGCCATCTGATCAAACCCAATCTCCTCCTGTGCATCCAACGTGTTCCACGTTTATCACGAGGAGATAATTTATTTTATTATTTTTTAAGGGTGTGAGGTTTTGGATTGTGTGGCACAAGGGGCGAAAAAGCCCCATCGGGTAAACGAAGGTGTAAAAGCTTTTTTGTATTATTATTTATCTTTTACACCCTACATTTAACCATTTCTAAATATTTTTGTTATCTCCTCTTCCGTGCCTCTTTTGCATTTCAACCAAAAAAAAAAAACCCCTTTTACCTCGATCCAAACACACCCTCTTTTGTTTTTCTTAATTTTAAAAGCATGATGTTGCAGAGAGTAATAATTAATTTCAGACATACGTCATTTTGTTAGTCAAAAAGTAGAGTGCATTAACTTGATCACGGAAACGTGAAATGCCAACAAAGCGAATCAAATGGCAAAAGGATGGTCAATGTAGCTGAGAACGGTAATAGCTTTTGACAACGCAAAAGGAAACTCATAGGTAAAACAAATGAAGATGGGAAGGTTCACGTTGCATCATAGATTCGATCACATGTGATTCCACGTGGAAGGCTGCAAATTGCCACCCAACCCAAACGTGGAAGTCCTTGGAAGTATAGAGGAGAAATACCCACAATGAGAAAACACCAAACAGGTGAGTAAAAGAGCAGCAAGCAAAAATGAAAGAAAGAGATTGACGCGGGCTCTGGCAAGCGTGTGTGATGGTAGTGAGGCAGTCCCTTGTAGCCTGGAACCATCTCCATCTTCCATCTTGGTCATGGCTGCAAAAGGCTGCCTCACCACCACCTCACACTAGTATCCCATCCTTGCCATCATCACATCCCCAAGAAGAAGGGTTTTTTTTTTTCCCCTTATTATTATTACTACAGCTTGTGCTGTGCTACACATGATTCAGAACAAATAAAGCTCTGCTGTTCTTCTTTTCCTTCTCAAGGCTGGGAATTGCAATTTTCAGAGATTTCTACATGTTTTTTTCACCCCACAAGTGTTATGAATGATTCATCCTTTTAATTATTTTTTCCTTTCTTTATATATTGCTCTGACATGTTTGAATTTTCTTTCCTTTTTTATTTATTTTCTTTCTTTAGTTACTGGTCGTAACTCAATCACCTTGAGTCGGCGACTACTGGCTTATGTCTAATAAGAAATTATTCAACTCTCTGAAGTTCAGACATAGAGTTAAAAGCATGCTGCGTGTGGTCTGTGATTCATGAGAGCATGGACATGGGTCTAGGGGTGCAAGTTGGGGTGGGTTGACCCAAACCCGTGCTTAACCCGACCCTGTTTGGCACCGGATCGGTTCAAAAAATCTGATCCAAAATGAAAATCCGGGTTGGGTCGATGTGTTAAAATGACCTGACCCGATCCGCATGAATAATAGATATGATATAAAACTTTATAAACCAAGTGAATTTGGAAAGGGTGCTGCAGGCAGATTTTGCCTTAGTTTCTTGTAGTGTGAAGCTGCAACCTGCATCGACGTTTTCCGTTTACCATGAAGTTGCCGTCACGCCTATCATCGTCAGTGTCTTCAGTGAAACAGCTGGATTGCAGTATAGGATATAAAGGGACAACAGATGTGTTGGTAAATTCATCATAAACATCAGAGGAGCTTCATGGGAGTCTGATGGAATTTGATTAGGCAAATGACTTGTGACACCACAGTATCGAATTATTGCAGATTTTACCTCTATCGGTTTCTCTTGAATCAAAAAGTGACAGTTCATCCAACTGGTTAAGTGAATCTCCCGCAGAAGAAGCGCATGTTCCACAACATTCACAACCAGCCTGGCAACCATTTTCAAAGCTATTTAGGAGGCACTTGAACGGTCTCCAATGCGATCAAGAAGCTGTGACATTTGAACCTAACTGACACTCAAGGCATAATTTTAATTTTGATGAAGAAATTGGGTATTCATTTGTGAACTGGTAATTGCTATATTGTATTCCACCAGCATTACCAGATTCAGCTGATTCTGCTAACTGGATTGCTACATGATGACCGCTATTCAACACATCCTCATGTTGATTGTGAACGTCCAAATGGAATATATGCTCTGGAGTTTGGCAATTATCCTCAGCCATTGAATCTCCACCAGGTGTATCCTCTCTGAGTGACCCTGAGGCTGGACGGAAGTTGCCATAAGTCAATTTAAAAGCAGAAGACTATGATCGAACTTACCTTCAAAAAAGAATCAACATTAGAATAAGGCTTGTACCTCACACCACCCTTTCCAATTCACTTGGGTTATGAAATTGCAATTTATCTTTTGTGGTTTCCATTGCTTATTCTATTGCCAACTTTTTCTCTTACTCTCTCATTTATATAGTTTAGTTTTCTGTACACGTATTGTCAACCCGAATTATTAATCCTAAAGTGACCCACTATATATGTAAAGTTGAGTAAGAGTGACCCACTATATATGTAAAGTTGAGTAAGAATTTATATATACATATATAGTATTGGGACCACTCTAACACTATATAAATTGATCCGATTTGCACCCCTACATGGGTCTGGTTCATCTTTGCTAGATTATGATTTTTGTTAGCCTGTTCATGGTAACAAGACTTAAGTGAACCACAAAATTTACCATATTTACCACATTTAAAGATGAATAGACATAAGTTAAAATCATCTTAATCATCTTTAAAAACTAGCATCAAACATAAAAACTGTATTACATTTTATAAATGCATTATCATGGGCCTCAAATCAACTATTTTTAGCATACTTACGGTGAAAACATTTTCATGCGAAATTGTTACATATCAACGGAACGAAACCCTTTTAATTATTCTAGATTACAATAAAAATATGTACAGCCACTGAACCATTGGCAGGCCCAGTCTACAAATGTGAGTGAATATGAAGCCAAACCTACTGCAACGTTGATTATTAGCACCAGGATCCTATGAATCTCTCGGCAAAGTAAGCGGTAGCTTTCAAGACCTACCATCCATTTTTATTTAATATTTCTATTATTATTATTATAAAGACCATTTATTGTGGTCATCTCCTGTTGGCCTCATGCATGCCTAGAACGGGAGAGGCAATTTTCCAAGCGGTCGTCCATCGCTTGACGCGTTCGCCGCACCTGACTGATTCTGTTGCGTGCAAGGGCCATTGGGTGGGTGGGTGGAAGCAGCTCAACGGCTGAGATACTCCAAGCATGCGCACGTCCAAGTTAGGTTTGCAAGCGCGAATGGGGAGGCTTTGGACTTCCAATCCGCGCCTGCCCCCGATTTTTTCCATCATTTAAGATGCTGTTGCAGGCTTGCAGCCAACTCACGTGAATCCCGCAGACTATTAAGGGTGGATGGACGGACGCTGTACGGTTTTGCAGAAATTGCTGCCTATGTCCTTTTCACATATGGCACTGATGCATGGCTTTCAAACCATTCCTCTGCTGGTGAAGCCTACTTCCAGTTTTGCTGGTTCAAGGGTCGTCTACGGCTAGGCAAATATTAAATGGCTATTTTAATTTTTAAGAAATAAAAATTGTGATACCCCACGTTCCTTACATTGGAGTTGTACGGAGGATAAGTAAAAAAAGTAAATTCATAAGGACCATGATGATTCAAAGTAGATAATACTTTAACAATATAGCGGGTTGTTACAAATAGTATTAAAACCGACTCATTCAATTCTACAGGCAGGAAGGTATCTAGCAAAGGTGTTGGAGCTAAGATGAAAAGTGTGATATCAACCTATTGATGCCCCTTTCATGAAGGTTGTATAGACATCAACTATAAAGGGGTAAAGTCATAAGGACTATAATAATCTAAAGTGGACAATACTTCAATAATATAGCCACATGTTATCACAAATGGTATTAGAATCAACCCCCAGAAAATTGAAGAACATGAAAGTGTTCAGCGAAAATGTTGGAGCCCAAGAGGGGATAGAAAGTATGATATCTTATATTACTTGGCTGACGGAGGAGTTAAAGCATTTATATATGGGCTTGTGGAAACCTATAGAGGTATCTTTTATGGAGATTGAATGGGTATCAATCACAGAAGGGGAAAGCCTTAAGGACTCTAATGGTTTAAAGCAAACAATACTCTAACAATGTAGCTATGTTCTATCACAAAAATAGTGTGGTAAACATTATTCTTCATCAATTGGTTGGGTGGAAGAAAAGATAATGAAAGAGAATAGGGGAACAAATTAACAATTATGAGAATATGTTTGGATAGTGTATTTGAAAGCAAAATAGGCTTTTCAAGAAAAAATTAAAAAAAGAATAAAAAATATGAATAATAAATTATTAATAATAGTTAAAATATTATATCAATCTAAAAAGATGTACAAAATCGTGATTAATAGCTCCTTTTCGAATGCAACAACTCCTCTTGCATCCAAATATACCTAAAATGAAAAAGAAATGATATCAATAATACAAGAAATAATTTCAAGTCATGTAGTAAATAAAAATAAAAGAGATAATTTTTTAGTAAAAAAAAAATAATGACAAAAAATTATTAAAATAGTTAAAATAATTTTTCCCTCTTCGAAAAATATCTTTCTTCCCACCAAGCACATGTCAAACAAGGTAAGAAGGGAGGTTTGAAGGGTCATGGGAGCTGTGTGAGAGCGGCACATGTTAAAAGGCCAACAACGGGCCAACAACGGACAAACACTTAAAATGGTGGGTGGGTTGTGGGATTGATTGGAGCACCGACGGCTTGGTTCCTCGCCTAATAAATTTCCTTGGGCAAGAGGCGACTCCCGTTCTTCAATAATTCAATACATGGGGTGTGGTTTTACACTGTTACTTGACAGAATCCCAATCAACCTTTTAGGAAGTCTCTGTCTCTTGTCCTTGCATCACTGGGTGCCAGTGGCTGATACATGAGACAGGAATTGAAGAAAATTCCAAAGGAATTTCGATGATAGATTCATCTGGGGATGCGGCTTGAATAGTCCACTGATCACCTAGCAAAAAACTGTGATAGGAGTATTATCATGTCAAAATCAGTTGATCAATGGTCGTAATCGGTTGACTAGTTGGCCAGCAATGGGTTGCGCAATGAATTTTGCGTGAGGAGGAGATTTCCTTATTTAAGGAGAATTCATAAAATAAAAATAAAAATGTGTCATGAAATGGCATAAGAAAACTCGTAGAATTGAGTAAGAAAAAACAGTATACAGAGAAATAGAATTTTCATCGAAGGAAAAACCTAAGACAGAGATGCGAAGGAGTCCTAGAATGGGAGAAAGAGACGTAGGATTCTAAAAAGATTTGTATAGGTGCCAAGAACCGAGTCTTCATTTAGTTGATATCATGAATGACTTTATAAGAAAGCAGGAGTATGCTTCACAAAAAGTTATGAAATTTAATCAGCACAGGATGGTTTCTTCTTCCATCAGTTATGAGAAGGAACACATGCGGAGCAAGATCTCGCATCACCCCTTCCATCAATTGCGGCGGGCAAGCCACCAACGAGCTCGGAAAATTGACCACTCCAAACACTTCGTGTCGACAGCCCGACACAAATCTAGCTCAGACAGTGACGCCCGCCATTGAATACTTCCATGGACGTGATCAAGCTAGTCTCCTTTTTCACCCCTAAGATTCACTAGATTAGATTTGAATTTCAACATTACGTTGTACCCAACATGCGTATGGACGATAGTGTCTCACTGAACCTTATTAAGGAAAATTAATAACATTTCCAATTACTCATTTTCAACTCTCGAGTAGGTACGAGAGATCATATGTCATCGCCATTTCTAAACTCATTTTTCTTCAATTAGGTGGACCGGTCCAATTTTCAGGCCACATCCTATTTGCTGCATTGTAAAGAAATACTACGTTTAGACGGCAGTGACATATTATTATTATTACTAGTGTTATTTTTTCCACTTGACTTTTTAATTTCCTCTTCTTTTAGCTCCTTCTGTTATTTCTTCATTCCTTTTTCACTCCCTGTTCAACATTCTTATGGCCCTCACGGGTAGAATTGATTTGCTTGGAATGAAATGAATATTAATAGAATAAAGCAAAAATAAATAGAAGATAATAATTAAAAATATAAATAATAATAAAGTAACTGTGATAAATATATATGGAATTAATCCTTGAGAAATAAAATTTTCATGAAATTAAATTCTAAGAATTTCAATTCCACTCTTCTAATTAGGCCTACTCTTAAAAGCACTCGTCATGTACAAAACTTGCCCCTCGGCTAAAGTCATGGCAGGGTGATTGATTGACCGGAAAGGGATAGAAAACGAAAAGAAAAAGAATATTAGCAACACAAGAAAAACTACTTTAAAATAATAAAAAATAGTTATTGAAAATATCAATAATGACTTCAAAACAAAAGAAAATTAATTAAATACATAAAGATTGGAAAAGTATAAATTTTCAGTACCTCCCTTGCTGGGTGTTACTTTTATGACCCGTGCTTCAACGTGCTAAAATTCCTCGCGGCTGCCTCCCCCAAAAATTTTCAAATAGAGGCGCCAGGCACAAAGGAAGGATAGCAGATAAGGAGGACCGGAAGAACCGGGATGCGATGGCGCAAATCCTTCAAGCCGACACATGCCAAAGCATCCTGCTCTGCTCCACCCATTATGCTCTACCGCCAACATGGTCCATTTCCATCGTACGAGCGAACCCATTAAATAATTCTATTTATCGCTTTCCAGTACAGCCAGCACCGCTCTCAGGTGGACGCCATTATTTTTCGCTTGATTTCTGCTACAACCGCTGCCCGAATTTCATTCCATCGACCTCCACATGGACGGCTCAGATTCACTAAGAGCTGTCCCACCCCACGGTAGACCTTGTCGCTGCTCGTAAACTCGTCTTCAAACGCAAATGTATTGTATGCATCCTAAAGGGAAAGTCCTACCACCGACGCTCCTCTGCCCCCAATTCCAGGTAATACGTGTCGCCTTTTCATTGCTTTGCTGGGCCCACATGGTCTTTAGCACGCACGCACGCACGTGACGTACGTCCGCTCTCATCTGGCAGAATTTTGTTTAATACTCTGGCGTACCTGATGCGCGGGCTGACCATGTTCTCAGACAGCAGCGCACTCCAGGAATCTGGTACCGCCACCCCGTAAGTGAGCCAAATCGCTCACACGTGTGGGCCTGGCAAAGTTGTCGCTTGGATCACTGAAAAGTGTCGATCCTCAGATGCGTTTTCGGGTGGGCCACACGTGTGTGCTGACCAATAATGACAAAAAATCGAATACAAATGTCTCAGCATGTAAGCACACATGGACCATTACAGTTGTCATTGACGCAATACATCGGCGTATCGGCGTCGTTGTGATAGTCTACCAAACGATTAGGGACTTTGATTTGGGTAATTAATAACAGACGTCCACAACAAAAATTTAGAAAAGGGCAATCTTAGCGATTGAGAGTTGGAATCTGGTTGACTTTTCCAGGATATTTGAACCATAGTTGACCGGCCCGGCGCACTTATCAACGAATTCTGTTCAGTTCGTAGAGACTAGAGATGTGCAATGACGCACGATGTTGATATAACATGGTGTACGGGATGCAGCGGGCCATATAATTTATTGGATTAACCGCCTAGTTTAGCCTAATTAATCAGTTCAATCTATTTTTAAAAAAATTTAAAACGATTAAAATTTTAAACTGTAGATCTCAATCTAAATGCAACGTTCATTAATTCGTGTTTTTATTTAATTAATAATATAAAAATAAAAATTATTTTCTTAAATTAAATTGGATCAGAGCAGTCGGTGAATTGGTTCATGGTTGAACCCATCTGGCCGTACAGTCTAGTTCAATTTTAATAACAAGCTAATATTTAGCACCTCTGGTAAGGTAAGGAGTGAAACTTTCTTTTTTTACCCTGTACACTCATTTCATTTGGCGTGACTTTAACTACAATTTTATTTTTCCTCTTTATTAAATAATTTCAACTAGCACCCATGATTTTCCAATCAAAAATTAATTTGTTTTATTTTTAACAATTAATCATATCAATTTTTTCCTCTCATCTTCATATTTCTCTTTTTTATACCAGCTCATTTCCCTACCACCAAGGCGAGAGCATAAGCCGTATGGTACAACCACTTATCGTGCAATTAGATTCCTCGATTCTCTATCTTCAATGTCCAAGTTTCGTGCAACTTAGAACGCAGCCAATCAGGCCGCCCATCTCGCTGCAATTAGAGTGACTATGAGAAATTTCTTATTTCCTTAAAAAACAGAAATCTGTGGTCAGACAAAGTGTCAAACAGTAAAAAAGTATCCAAAGAACCCCGCAAGCTATCAGACGTGAACCCCGCTGACTGTCCAATTCCGTTTTCATTTGCATGTATCCAAAGAACAAAATACGGTTACAAGAAAGAAAAGAGGGGAATTGATATCTACACCCTCCTCACTGTCACACCCGCCCATTTTCTATCCCCGGCGACTGCGGAATCTTCCACGACTGTCAATCACAGGAAATACAAAACAAGCGCATGGAACCTAATCAGATGGGTGTAAATTTTGGTGGGTGGGTCCAGAAAAACACAGGAACTGCAAAACAGCGCACACAGTTTTAACTACATGGCCCACATCACGACTCCTCCCGTCATCCCAGCCGTCCGCTACGCCGTCGTCGAAGAGACCGATGGAGAGGACGACGACGTATGATTGCGACAGAACTCGAACGTATTTTCATCCATCCTCTCCACGACGAAATGCGCCAGCAGCCCGATCTTTCCCACCATGTTCTCCTTGCACAGGAATTCCTCGCTGCAAACCCTCTCCACCTCCCGATTGTAGTCGTGCACAAACACGTGAGTCGTCGGTGGCCCGCTCTTCTTGCTCCGGGCCAGCACGCCGGCGGTGAAGATCGATGACATCCGCCCCGGCGCTGACGGGCTGTAGCTCCGGGGCCCGTCCACCAGAATCAAATCCCAATTCACGTCGTAGAGCTGGTTGGGGAGATCGTTGATGCCCAGGACACAGTCGGAGAAGAGGAGGTTTTGCACGGGGCGGCAGTCGTTCCGGATCTGCTCCCTCGCCGACACCAGCAGCTCCCACATCTGGCTCACCTTGGAGGTGTACTGCACGTCGTAGGCTTCGAGATGGGGGTGCTTTTCCTCGAACATGGCGATGTAGTACTCGTTCTCGTCGAGGAAGACGGTGCGGCCGTTGTGGTTGAGGGCTCGCCAGAGGAGGGTCTCGGGCCCGAGGCCGAAGACGAGGAAGTTGCAGGGGGAACATCCGCGGAGAGCTTCGGCGACGGCGCGGAGCTCCGGGTGAGGCATCTTGCCTGTGGCGTTTGAGGTGGAGGAATAGTGGAGGAGAGCGTCGACGACATCGGCGGAGAGCGGGAGATTGACCGCCGGAGAGGAGGAAGAGGAGAGGGGAGTGTCGCGGGTGGTGATGAAGGTGAGAAGGAGGACGAAGGTGAAGAAGGAGACGAAGGCGAGGAGCCAGAGACGGTGGGAGGCTCCGACAACACCTCCGCCCTGCTTGTGTAGGGCGGTTTGGAAGAGGATGAGCTTGGGATTGCTGTTGAACTTCATCTGTTTGTTTAAATGCCTCTCTCTCTCTCTCTGTCTCTCTCTCTCCGTCTTTCTTCTTGCTGGGGAGGGAAAGATCGATAGCTCAAATCCCGAGGGGGTTTTAGACGGCAGAGAGAGGGGTTAGAAAAGTTGAAGGGGAGGAGGAAATTTGTGCGGGTGGGGTCGGAAATCGAATGGATTCGCGGGTGGGCAAGAGCGACCGGCTAACCGGAAACGAGTGGGATGTCTTTGTTTGTGGCAATTTATTTCTGGAATTTCCTAGTGGGGAAATCGGCGTCGAGCTGTACGGCAGGTCGCTGTTTAGATTGTTTGGTTATTGCTTTGAGGGTGGGAAATGGAAGGTCGCTTGCTAGCTCCCATCGCTTCTTGTTGTTGGTAGCCGTAAACCGGGGTTGGATGGAGGGTCGTAAATCAGCGACTGGTCCTGATGGACTGAAAATGGTATTGGTTAGGCCAAACATCTGTGTAAAACTAGCACTTGAGGTGCGAAAAGAGAATTCTCCTATTCGAATGCTGTGGTAGATCTTTGAATCACAACCGTTAAATCTATCAGCGCAGAAGCGTGTTGAATGGACATGTAATCTGTCACCTGTCTTGATGGAGGAAAAGAATCGCGAGCACCCGAGATCCGAAGCCTTTTTGAACTTCGACTGGTGGGAATATCTCGCGACCAGGCCGGCGTACCGCGCATTGGAGTAATTGCTGTAAATGATAAAAGGACAGAACAGCCTATAATAGGGCCTGATTTAAAATCCTTTGGATTTGTCTGTCTCCCAGGGTTGATTTGACACAAAATCTCAATACTGTTTTTACTTTTTTATAATTATATATTTTTTTATTTATCTTAACTTTATTTACTTTATAATTGATATTATTTCTGATTTGTTGAAATCATTTT
>JAYJMB010002703.1:0-14966 GCA_036873735.1 Pouteria campechiana
CTATCGACCCGGTAAAATTAGCAAAACTTTACAATAACAAAAATTTACATTTGTAAAATTTTCCAGGGCCTTACATCTCCTTAGTGTCTTGGGTTCCACTAACTCAGTAGAAATTATAATTTAGTGCAAATACACTCTTCTTGATTCCAACTCAAGGGAGTGTGAATGCAACTTACATTGTGAGACACACTCCAACAATCAAGCTTGCTCTTCTTGAGTTTGGCCTCCAACACAAACTTAAGGCAATAAGCAAATGGAAATAGGAAAGTAAAAGTTATACTTTTATATAGTGCTTCTTTGATGACATAGGGGAAGACTTTTGAGTTTGATTAATGTTTGCTTTGAGTGCATAGTCAACTTCCTAAGAAGTGGTTGAGTTGCCTTTAGTGAACAATTTTGAAGGTTTAGGAGCTTGAAGACTCAAATATTTTATTTCTTGAGCAAATGAAGAATAAATGCTCTCTTAATGCTTGCCATTGGAACATCCCAAATTAACTCTCATTATAGTAGGATTCAAATTCTAGTCATTGGGGGTAAGTGGCGCTCATTTAATGTGAGGGAAACATTCAAAATTTTAACCATTTGAAACGTTGTGACTTTAGACGTCTGAAGCAAGCATTTTAGACCTTTGAAATTTGTGACTCTACAATGTCCATAAAGGGAAACAAGTGTTTTAGAACTCTAAACTCTAGAACTTTGAACATCGAGGTACATATTTTCTTAAGCTTCCTTTAAAATTGGATATTTCCTTGTGAAGCTTCCTTTGAATGTAACTTCTAAATTTCTGGATTCTCCAAACTAACCTCTGAAATTTCATTTGAATCCTTTGAATGATGTAACCTTGGAATGTAGTAAGTTCTTCATGCTTCTGAAATGTTATTTCAGACTTCTAAATGTTGTGATTCTGAATACAGCACTTTCCTCAAGTTTTCAGGCCTCTTAACATCTTAACTTTGGATTGCAATATGTTCTTTATGTTGGTCCTAGTAGGGTGGCTAAACCCAAGAGGGGAGAGGTGAATTGGATTTATAAAAATTTATTGCTTAACCCCTGTTAAATTATTTTTCCTCTTTTCGTGCTTGTGTGTTATGCAATATGAAGTAAATAATAAATCAGTAAAGCATAAGAAAGTAAAACAATCATAAACAGCACATACACAAACAACACATTTGTTTATAAAAGTTTGGGCAACCTTCTTACTCCACTCTTCCAAGAGCACACTCTCGTTGTGCCTTGGGTTCCACTATCTCATATGATGGAAATACAATGGTACTCCTAGTACTCTTCTAGATTTGCTTAGGGCGCGTATTTAGTGCTCTCAACACTCTTCTAAATTCCAACTCTATGGGGCATAAACCAGTGCTCTTAGCGCTCTTCTAAATTCTAGTTCTAGGGGGCAGTGCTCCTAACACTCTTTTGATTTTCCTGAGCTCACTACGAAATTCACTAGTTTCAAAGATCACCAGCAAACTTGATGGTTTTCCTGAGCTCACTACCAACTCAACAACTTAGTTTCTTGAGCTAACTAGAAACTCTACCTTTATAGGTATTAGGTGTACAAGATAGTGCCTTTATCTAGGTAGATGAGTACACACAATTGAAGCACAAATATAAATGATAAAATAATAAGCACATTACAGTGAATTCTAACTCCCTTGAGGTAGTATTGATGTAGCCTTGAAGCTCTTTGATCTTGGCAGCACTTGGAGTGAAAACACTAAGGAAACTTGAATAGGTCTCTAGTTGGTTGATTTGCCTTTGTCACTTATAACCCTTAAGCTCTTTGTTTCTTGATAATCTCTGGGGAAGACTTGATCTTTGAATAATCTCCTTGTAATGCGAAAGATCTCCCCTTGATGTTTTTGAAGAAGTAGGTCTCAAATGGATAGAAAGATAAAGCTCTTGAATGATATTTGCAAATTAAAGCTCTTGGCCTAAGGATGCACAGATTTGTGAAAGATGTTAAGCTAAATCCCTTTAACCCATGAAACGTCCTGAAGCTTCTCCTTAAATAGCTCTTCAAAAACTTGACCATTAGAAGAAATGGGAAGCATTTTCGAGGCCTGCAACATTCAGATTTTTGACCATTACAAGTCGGCAGGCAGTAGGCTCAGGCACCTAGGACATTCAACTATGAGTTAGGTGATATGGTAAGCGGTATATCCAAGTGGCTGCAGTCATTTTCTGGCAAAATTTCCAAATGCACCTTGTTGTCCATTCACAGGCAGACTGCATGTGGCTGGGCCAAGTGACTATGGCACAAGCGATATGCAAGGGTGGTATTGAACCGGCAGGTGGCATCTTTAGATGAAGTTCTTTGTCTGAGGATGGCAAGCGATATACATGAGCGGCTGCTCTAAGCGGCTACGGTCCTGCATTTGACTTTTTGCACTTTTGCCACTTGTGAGACTTTGACATTGTTCATTATAAATTAAAATACATTTATCCACATATAATTTACATAATTTAGAACATGGATAAATCATTTAAACACAATTTCTTTTTCATGTAAAGAATATCTCTATGAAGCAAATGTTCTCTTAAGCCAAAAATATCTTTATAATCCAACATATCTCAATATGATAAAAAAATATGAATGCAATATGGATCATGATGATTTCTTCATTTTTTAAAATAATTAGCTTTATGTAATATGCTTGCACACAAGATATCTCAATAATGAACATTCATGCCAAGCATATCTTTCTTCATTTCAAGCTTTCTAAACTAAAGTCATCATTAGCATTGATCAAGTAAAAAATAAGTTTTATTGTCATCAAAATCATATACAATAAACCTAACACTTTAAACCTTGAAGCATTTATTCATTCTTTTGAATCTTTATTTTAGATTTCAAAACATTGAAAAATTCAAAATGTTTCAAGTAGTAACAATTTCAGACTTCTAAAGTTGAGTTGCATCTTCTGAACCTTCTTTTGGAAGTTACTGTAGCACTTATGAAACAAGTGCATTTTACAACTTTGAATCCTCCTCTTGAAAATTACTGTAGTCTTTTACTATAGCTTTGTATTGTAGCATGTTACTATGTCAACAAGGCACAGGTGCTAAAGTGCTAATTTAGAACTTCTGAAAGCCTTAATTCATGAACTCTGAAAGTTAATGTAGCAGAATTACTATAGCAGTGAGATGTGAGTGCTTCTAAAGCGTTAATTCAAACCTTCTGAAGCCCTAATTCATGCCTTTGAAAATCATTATAGCAATTCTACTATAGCAAATTTACTGTAGCAAAGTATTGAAATTCTACAATTTGGACAGCAATATTATCATCTGAAACCATGGTATCTAACCTCTAAATGTAGTTTTCTTATTTAAAATAATTGTCAAAGTTTTTCCAAACATTTCTAAAGAAGAAACTGTGTCTTCTTTCTTCTCCTCTTTTATGTATTCTTATATAAACCTTTTGCATGCATATTTTTTTGGTTTGTTTTGATCAATTGCTTCCACACTTCTTGGAAATCAATGTTAGTTCTTATAGACAAGTTTTATTGTCTTCATACTTAACATCCTCCCCAAAACTTTATTTGCTCAAGCCTAAGTCATAGATAAGTTTTGTTATCATCAAAACTACTCACTTGACTCAACAAATATAACAAAGCTCCACCAAATCATGGAAATCAAGGAAAAACTCCCATTGAAATCAAGACCCCAAACAATAAATCTAATACAAATCTGACATGGCCCAAATATAATGTATAAGAATCATGTAAATGGGAATATCTATCTATATATATGAGTTTAGAAAAGGCATTTATACCTACTCAAAATCTAAGGATTCAAGCTCCCATACAAAAATCTTGCTTCCTAAGGCTTGCAAATGGAAGAATTTTTCTTCTAAGAATTGGATTTATATCTTCCAACTCTCAAATATCCCAAATTTCAAGCAAAATCGAGTATAAATCTCCCCTAAAGCTATTGGTCCTATTCAAGTAGAAACTTAAGAGGAGGGTTGAATTGAGCTTTTAAAAATTATGGCCAAATAAAATCAAAGTGCTAAAAAGAATGGAAAGCAATCACACAGTAATATAGACACTGGTAGTTTTATAGTGGTTCGACCCAACTCAGCACCAACTCTACCTACTCTACTCTCTAAGTCAGTTTCTGCAGGTTCTACTAAACACCTATTGGTTTTCTCAAGCTCACTAACAAACTTCTTACAACTGTTGTTTTTCAAAGCTCACCAACAATTTTTACAATCACCCAGTAAGGCTCCCTACTTGTTGTAATCACCAATACAACTAGTAATCCCCTTGCTTTCTATGATAAGTAACAAAAAAGATTGTACAAGAATATGCCTCTTACTTACATTAAGTGGACAAATTGAATGAAAAAGTAATAAATGTAACACACTTAAGTATGAGTATTTCAAACTCCAAAGAAGTTGTAGAAAAATAAGCTTTGAATGTCATTCTAAATGTTTTGTAGTGGAGTTGAATAGAATGTTGGAAAAAAACTTTAAAGCTTGGAGTAAATGCTCTTTAAGTTCTTTTAATAGCTTCTCTAACCACTAGAACATCCCAGTTTACTCCTCTTATACTAGGATTTAAAATTTATCTATTGTGATAGGTGGCGAGCACTGAATGCTAGGGAACATTCAAAAATCTGACCGTTGAAGCGTTCTCACAGCTTCATACCATTTAAAGTGAAGACTTCAGCATGTATGGAATGGCAGAGAGCGCTTCATCAAAATTTCACGTTGTTTGATGTCGTAGCAGCTTCGGTGTGTCTAAAGTAATAACTTTGGACCCTCTGAAGTTATGCAGCTGATAAGTAAATTTCATTCACTTACATTATATATATTCAAACTTAGTTATTTATGAATCCTTGTTACTTTTAGATGAATTTCATATTTTCTTGATACATTTTCTAGGTGTTTAGAAGATTGGAAAAGAAGAAAAAATGAAAGAAAAAATGAAGCTCAAAGATTGGAAAAGAAGAGAACTCGTAAAGGAGCATCAAAACAAGGCAATTTAGAGGCAATATTTTTTAAGCTGCGGCCTGGAAAGTTTGTATGTCCATTCCATGTAGATAGAAAATTCTAAGCCATGATGTCCCATACCCAAGCCACGGTGTGAAGGACGTTAAAGGCACCACACTTGCATTCAGCATATTCCAAGTTGCAACCCCTGTGTCGTCTAGGTTTTTTGCCCATTTTTCTGCCACTTTATTGCCTAGTTTTTAAGGCAATGAGAGAGAGTTTGGAGAGGCATCTTTTCTACATTCATTCTAGACTTTTTTTTGAGGGTTCTGAGGGGTGGAACTTTGGTTTTTCTTGTGGAGAAGAAGGGAGATTTCAAGTAAGCAAGAGGAAGAAGAAAGGATGTTCTACATTGTAATGATCCTGTCTAAGGGAGTTATTTTGAATTCTATTATGAACTAAATTCCTCTTTCTAGGGTGAAGATGTAACCCTATATTATGCTCTTTATTATGTGGATTATTGGTTAATAATGACTATATGATCTTGTTTCATTCATCATGTTGTTTGCAATGATTTAATTCATTTTATTGCTTGATCACCAATATTATGAGTTAGATTGATTATTTAAGCATGGTTAATGTAGAAACCATATGCTAAACCATGAGCTATCTTGAATGAAAAGGATAGATGGTTAAGATACACACCACATGCTAAACCATCTTATTTTGGTTAATTATGTTCTTGACCTTAATGAGTTTTCACCTCAATTATGCTATACAACATAGGTAATTAGAATGAGTGAAAATACATGATTTGAAAGTGCACACCTAATGATAATGATCATACATTTGAAAGAATAAACCCAAGATAAGCATTGAATCCAACATTCCACTAGCAAAGGGTGTCATTTAGTGGCGAAATTGGATCCCTAGACCCTTGCATCTTGTTAATCTCTCTACATTATTATTAGTCATTGATTTTTACCATTACATTTAGTTTCTGCAATTCCATTCAACATTACACCATATTCATTTAGTTTTAAATACATTATTTTTAAGGATAATGTAGTTCAATAACTAAAACTAGTTAAATCAGTTTGGTCATTATTTGTGGGATTGACCCTTATATTGCACACTATACTACTATATGTCCGTGCACTTGCAAGGAATTATAACTTGAACCATCAAGTTTTTGGCGCTATTGCTAGGGAATTGTTCCAAATTGATTTGATTAAGTTAGTTATAATCATTCTTTTTATTTTTGTATCTAATTGTATATAAGATTTTCTTTAATTGTTTCTTTTTTTCTTTTGTAGTACTGTGAATGAACAAAAGGAGATCACTAAATCCAACTCTATTTTCATTGAATGATCGCAGTGACAAAGAAGAAACTGAAACAAAGAGTTTAAGTAAAGAAGAAAAAAATCACATGGCTAACAACATGGATAACCAAGTGGCTCAAGATGCTCAACAGCTAATGAAGGAGTTTACACACCCAACTATAGGGATTTTACCTTCATGCAGTGTATTGTATAATAATGCTAGGAATTATGAAGTGAAGCATATACATTTTAATATGTTTCTATCTTTTTATTGTACAGCTTTAGAGGATCCTTCAACATTTATGTGTGATTTATATGCAGCCATCCAAACTTTTCCATTGTAGGGGCTAACCAAAGACCAATTACATATGAGATGTTTTCCATACATTTTGAAAGATGCAGGGAAGACATGGTTCATGACATTATCTCCTGGCTCATTAACAACATGGGGTGTAGTGTATAATAAATTCATTGGTAAATTCTATTTTGAAGCTTTCCATGAGGCATGAGAGAGATTTAAGGTAATTTTGATTCAATACCCTCATCATAGATATCCACTTAAATTTTTTAACCAGTTTTTCTATGATGGATTAACACAAACATGCCAAATTTGGTTAATAATACTGCAGGTGGAGCCATGGGAGAAAACATATGAGCTATATGAAATATTGGGAGTAAATTCTTAGCAAAAAAGTGTAAGAGATAGATTTAGAGAAATTTATGAAGTGAACTCTAACTTTGATTTATCTATGTAGATGTCGGACATGGCTAAGCAAATGAAGGCAATGTGTGCTATAATGGCGAACTTGAAACAACCACAATCTACCCTAGTAGAGGTTTGTTCTTTTTGTGGTAATTTAGGACACTCACATAATGTTTGTCCTTCAAATGAACATTTTGCAAGTGATGCTGAGTAAGCTAATGGAATGAATTTCTACAATCAACAACCACAGAATTATCCTTACTCAAATTCTTACAATCCAAGTTAGAGAAATTATCCTAACTTTTCATCAAATAATGATAGAAACCAGAATTAACTTGGAACTTCTTTTCAACTGCAACCGAAGAAGCCTACGCTTTAAGAAACCATGTAGAGTTTCATTCAAGTAACATAGACCCAGTTCTAGAATAATGCAACCAAATTTCAAAATATTGATTCAAGATTCCATACCATGGAGGCATCCATAAAAAAGATGAAAATACAGTTAGGATAAATTGCAAAAGCTATACACAACCACACACCTGGGAAGTTGCCTAGCCAGCCAGAGTAAGTAAAAGTAATCATGGCATTGAGGAGTGGAAAGGTAATTGATAATAAAGTTGGAGAAAAAGTGACAATTCAATTGTTTTTGCAGGATTGAAGAAAGGGAAGAAAAAGGCAAAGGAGGAAGTGCATTCAAGGAAGGCAATGTTTCTAGTAGTTTAGCCCCAATCAACTACAAAGCAACCCCACCTTATGATCTTCCAGTCCCTTTTCTAGGAAGGTTCAAGTAGAGCAAGTTTGACAAGTTATTTTCTAACATTTATGATATCCTTTCCATTGTTAATGTCAATTTTACTTTTGCTTGATATGATCAAGAACATGCCTGCTTATGCTAAATTCTTGAAGGAATTAAACACAAGAAAGTGTAAGTATGAGTCACATGAGAAAGTTCTAGTTTCATAGGCAACCAATGCAGTCTTGCAAACAAACCTTCCCCCAAAACTTAAGGATCCAAGTAACTTCAATATCTCAATCACTATTGGAAGGACAAATGAGGTAAAGGCAATGCTAGACTTGGGTGCAAGCATTAATTTAATGCCTTATTCTATTTATATATAACTTGGATTGGGAGAATTGAAATCTACTACAATTCCACTACAACTTGCAGACAGATTAGTTAAATATCCTAGAGGCATTGTAGAAGACATTCTTGTGCAGATTGATAAGCTGATTATTCCTACAAATTTTGTTATGCTTGACATAGAGAGGGAAATGATTTCGGAGAGAGAAGTGCCTATTCTTTTGGGATGCCCATTTATGGCAACAACCAAAACAATCATTGATGTGTATAATAGAAAGTTAAAAATGACCATCTTGGAAGAAACTGCAGAATTTTTTATTTATAATTCCCTATCATTGCCTTTAAATCCTAGTGGATGTTTTCAAGTTGATAAATTGGACCCACTTGTATTGTCTACTTGTGCGTAGGAGGAGACAACTGACAAACTAGAATTGGTGTTCACTGCAGATGGGTTGGAGGAAGATGAAGAAATGATGAATTTGAAAATAAAACTTGATAAAGTAGAGCCAGTCAAAGAAGGGGAAGTTTCCAATGAAGGGTTGTTACATGTGAACTCAGAAGTGGAATAATAAACTGCTACATCACCCCAATTGGAATTAAAGCAATTATCTCAGAACTTGAAGTATGTATTTCTTAGTGAAAACAATTCTCTTCCAGTGATAATTGCTGCTGACTTGTCTATTGATGAAGAACACAAGTTGATGAATGTGTTGAGAGAACACAAAGGGGCTACAGGTTGGACCTTAGCAGACATAAAAGGAATTAGTCTCACTGTGTGCATGCATAAAATTTTGCTGGAAGATGTTACAAAGACTTCTAGAGAAGCTCAAAGGAAACTTAACCAGCACATGAAGGAAATTTATGAGAGCAGAGGTGATTAAATTGTTGGATGCAAGTATTATCTACCCAATCTCTGATAATAAATGGGTAAGTGTAACATGTGGTGCTAAAGAAATCTAGTCTTTCTGCTATTAAAAATGACAATAATGAATTTGTACTAATGAGAATGACTACAAGGTGATGGATGTGCATTGATTATAGGAAACTTAATGCAGCCAAAAGAATGGACCACTTTCCTCTCCCTTTTATTGATCAAATGCTTGAAAGATTGGAAGATCATGCTTATTACTATTTTCTAGATGGTTTTTCAAGTTATAATCAAGTTCCCATTGCCCCAGAAGATCAGGAGAATACCACATTCACCTACTCTTTTGGAACATTTGCATATCGGAGAATGCCTTTTGATTTGTGCAATACCCCTGCAACTTTTCAAAGGTATATGATGTCTATCTTTTTTGGTATGATTAAAAAGTTTATTGAAGTGTTCATAGATGATTTTTCTATTTTTGGAGACTCATTTGATGATTGCCTCAATAACTTAAGATTGGGGCTTAGAAGGTGTATTGAAATGAATTTGACACTAAGTTGGGAGAAGTGTCACTTCTAAGTGAAGTAGGAAATTGTGCTTGGACATATTATTTCAAGTAAAGGTATTAAAGTAGACAAGACAAAAATTGCATTAATTGCAAAGTTACCTCCCCCAAATTCGATCAAGGGAGTTAGAAGTTTTTTTGCTTATGCAGGCTTTTACAAATGGTTTATTAAGGATTTCTCAAAAATTTTTAGACTGCTTTGTAACCTGTTGGCTAAAGATGTAACTTTTTGCTTTGGTAAGGAATTCCTTGTTGCCTTCAACACCTTGAAAGAAAAATTGACATCGGCTCCAATTTTAGCAATTCCCGATTGGTCCATTCCATTTGAACTTATATGTGATGCATCAGATTTTGTTGTCGATGCTGTCCTAGGACAGAGAATAGACAAATTATCTCATGTAATTCATTGTGCAAGTAGGACTCTGAATGAAGCATAATTGAACTATTCCACCACTGAAAAAGAATTGCTTGCAATTATATTTGCTTTAGAAAAATTTTGCTCTTACTTGATTGGTTCGAAGGTAATTATTTATTCTGATCATGTTGCATTGAAATATTTGCTAACCAAAAAAGATGCCAAGCCTAGGTTAATCGGTGGACATTATTTTTGCAAGGGTTCAACCTGAAAATTAAGGACAAGAAGGGTTGTGCAAATGTCATAGCTGATCATCTGTCTAGGTTGGTGAAAGAAACTAATTTCGAGCAAGAAAGAGGAAAGGAAAAACCTCCTATCAACTAGATCTTTCCGAATGAGCAATTATTTTCTGTGAAGGGGAGTAAACCTTGATATGCTGACATTATCAATTACTTGGTTAAAGAAATTTTTAATCCTCTGTTGAATTCACAGGGAAGGAGAAAGTTGTTATCAATGGTGAGATATTATTTCTGGGATGACCCAATTTTATTCAAAATATGCCTAGATCAAATCATTAGGCATAATGTTCTGAAAGATGAGCAGTAGAATATTCTGAGACATTACCACACATTTAGCTATAGAGGTCATTTTGGAAGGAAGAAAACTACACTCAAAATATTTCAATTTGGATTTTACTATCCAACTATTTTTAAGGGCACTCATGCCTTTTGCACAATGTGTGATAGATGTCAAAGAACAAGGAACATTGAAAGGAGAGATGAGATGTCACTTATAGGTAACCTTGTCATTGAACTTTTTAATGTATGGGGCATTGATTTCATGGATCAATTCCCACCATCCAATGGAAGCTTGTACATTTTTCTTGCTATGGATTATGGGTCTAAGTAGATTGAAGCTATGGCCACTAAAACTAAGGATGGTAATGTTGTGCTAAGATTTTTGAAGAATAGGATCTTCTCTAGGTTTGGCACTCCAAGGGCAATCATTAGTGATAGAAGAATTCACTTCTGTAATAAGGTTTTTGCAACTCTGTTAAAAAAATACAACATCACTCACAGGGTTACAATATCTTATCATCCACAAACATTGGGGAAATTTGAAGTCAGCAACCGATAAATAAAAGAAATTCTGGAGAGGACTATGAACACTTCAAGGAAAGATTGGGCCATGAAGCTGAACAATGTATTATGGGCATATAGGACCGCTTTCAAGAGCCCAATCAGAATGAGTCTGTACATACTTATTTTTGGGAAAGCTTGCCATTTTCCTGTTGAGTTGGAGCACAAGGCATACTGGGCTATAAAACATCTGATTTGTGATTTGGAAAAGGCAAGAGAGCAAAGGAAACTTCAGATTCACAAACTTGATGAGCTGAGGAATGAAGCATATGAGAATGCCAAGATTTAGAAGGAGAAAACCAAGAAATATCATAATGAAGTTATTTGTAAATGGCACATTGAACCTGGAATGGAAGTTTTGCTTTACGACTCACGTTTGCGTTTGTTTTCAAGAAAACTACAATTGTGTTGGGTCAGTTCATTCCTTATCACATAGGTGTTTCTTCATGGAGCTATAGAACTAAAAAATCCAAAAGATGGGAGCATCTTCAAAGTTAATTTTCATTGAGTTAAGGGATACAACAAGGATGACTTGCCAATGTAGCTAAATGAAGTGTGTGAATTTGAAAATTTGTAGAAGAGGGAGTTCGTCTTGCCCAGACTTTAAATAAAGTACTTCTTAGAAGGCAACCCAAAACTCTTATTCCTTCAGTTATTTCAATTTCTTAGAAGTAGTGACAAATTTTCCATGAATGAAGTATGCTAGTTACAGTATTTCATTAGTTTATGTAGACTTGATTGGATTTTTAAGTTGTAAAATTACATTGTTATTTTTCTATTTGTAGAATTGAGTAAATTGTTGTGTCATGATTGTTAGTTAAACTCAAGAATGAGGGAAATGGGGAGCTAAACATATGAAATTCCAAGGCAAGGAACCATTAGTTGACCAAAGGAGATGAAATTGTGGCTTGCAGCTTCTTATAGCTTGAAGAAGCATTTTACAAGTTGTAGTCATAAATTTTTAAGCTACGACTTGCATTTTCCAAGTCGCAGAGTGAATTTGAAGTGCTTGAATAATTGAACTTGAAGTGCTTAGACATATTGCAATCAAAAATTTCTAAGCCTCGACTTGCATTTTCCAAGTCGCGATGTGCATGAGAAGTGCATGGCAAATCAAATTGAAGTACTTGGAAAGTGCATTCAAAGAATTCTAGGCCATAGCTTGCATCTTCCAAGCCGTGATGTACACTTGAAGACCAAAGTCTTTAGACAAGTTAACTTGAAGTGAATGGACATGGTGCAATCAAAATTTTCTAAGTCGTGACTTGGGATTCCAAGTCGCGATGTGTGTATGAAGTGTGTGACATGTGTCCACTTGAAGAGAATAAAAACCCTATTGCCATTTCAAGCCTTCATTCGCACACCCTCTCCTCTTTTCCATCTCAACTCATGCATTTTCTTCTCACCTTCCCTTCAAGCCATGCAATCTTATTTCTTTCTCCCATCAACTCACACACTATCAAGATTACATCACTCTATCAACTATCCTCCTCCAACATCTCAATACCTCATCTTATTTTTGGTTATTCCTATCTTCTCTCAACAACGTGGATTTGGGGATTGAAGAGCAAAGTCAAGCAAATTAGGTGTTTCTCCTTATTCCTCACCTTCTCTTGTTGATTTGCTACTTTGTCATTGAAGTACAAGGATTTAGGGCGTGATGGTTGTGTTTGAGAGTGGTGGATTCATGTGCATTGCAAGTGTTTGATGGTTTGTCGGAACCAACTGGGTTGTGAAAATTTGATGGAATGAATGGGATATGAAATGGTGAATGATGTATACATGAAGTGCTTCATGAATCTAGTGACTTACATTGAAGAAAATTTGTGAAATCTAGAGTGCCTGCAAGGTGTTTGTGGAAAAGATTCATCAAAGTAAAGGTCCCATTTTCACTATGGGAAGCTTGGTTTGAATAAGTTTTTGAATTGTTAAGTAGTGGGATCACTTATCCTTGGATTGTGATTCATCATGCCTCCCAAAAAGCGCACAGCTGCCAATCAATTGAAAAGTAAGCGGGGTGGAACTTCTGAACAACATATTGAGCCCACATTTTTCAATGAAGCAGCAGTAGAGGACTATCGCCACTCTATTGTTTATAATTCATGCATCCCTAAGCGGGGATTTCAACTTATGTTTGGTAGCATTCTAAAGATGATCGACCATAGAGGTTGGAAATGATTTGCAACACAACCAAGTGCTGCACTAGTGCCAGTCATTCGGGAATTTTATGCAAATGCTCTGGAGCAACATAAGGCAAACCTGACGCAATTGAAGGCACTAGTGTAAGGAAAGATAGTGCCTTATGATTAATCTATCAATCAGATCTATGAATTAGAAGATATCAATGAGGATGAATATTCAGCTTAGTTGGAGCTAGGGCTCAATTTTGATGTTGTTCTCAGTTTACTTGCTAAACTAGGGACCAAATGGAAGGGTAGGAACAACAGAGTAAACAATAACCGAAGAGTCGAGCATGGTACTACTTTATTTTCACAAAGTTGCTGCCAGCTAATCATGTAATTTTGTGACCAACCAATCATGTATCCAATGTAACTAGGGAGAGAGAACTTCTCAACCATGCTATCCAGATCGATTGTCCATTGATGTGGGACGTGTGATTGAAAGATCCATAGTTTCATTATTCACAGGAAAGATGACTGGAGACATCATTCTCTTATCTATGGGTTATATCTCCAAGTCGATGTTCCTACTACTGTTTCTAAAGAGCTCTAATGCCCATTATCTCCTATCACCGATGCTATGCTCTAATCATTTGAGAAATAAAGTGGTCAGGAGGAGGCTTCAAGTGTACCTAATGCCCCGAATTCTTCTCAACAACAACCTTCCATGCAACCTCCTAGTACTAAGCTAAAAATATCCAATTTACATGAATAGATTAGGGAATTGAGAGACTACACTGAGCGTCAGGATAAGGAAAGGCTAAGGGAGCGGCAACAACAATTCCAACTGTTTGTAGATACACCAACACCTTGAATACCATGTTTCAGAACTGCAGTATGTCACAAGGATCAAGTTCCTTAGTTTTTCCTACTCCACCAACCTATCCACCAGTCTCTCCACCTACTGAAGAATCAAATTATGATTTTGATGATTAAACTTAACTATCTCAGAGAATTCCTTTGTTTCCTTTCATTCATTATACATTGAGGACAATGTTCTTTTCAAGTTTGGGGGTGTTTGGTATGATATTTGGTTTGTGTAGTCTATTTAGTTTTTATGTTATGTGTTTAGCTAGTTTGTCTAGTTTGTGTGATGTGTGTTTGGCTAGTTATGTTATGTTTAAATCTTTATCTTTATTCGTATATTTGATTATGGTTATATTTGGTCTTTAAAATTGTATAAAAAATTTGTTTTGTGTGTTTTGAGCATTGATCAAGGTCGTTAAACAAAACCAATGACATATATGTGACATTTGATAATGGTTAAGTTGAAAAAGATAGAAATCACTATTGTCTACATGCTTGACCTGATTCCTTATCTAATTTGTTAAAGATTCCTTATATACATTGATCACACTGACATAGCTATTTCTTTTGAAATCTTTGAATACTTAGCATCAGTTTAGAAGACTAAGTATGTATTATTCAATTTGGATTCTAGAATTCATTGTAGCTATTGTTGAGACAAGCAGTAGATGAGATAAAGAAAACAAGAGTAAAAACTCATTGTTTATAAGGGAGATCACATCTCTATGAATGGAAAAGAAAATAAGTATGGGCTGTGATAGTAATATAACTCAAGGATTAGGCGGATTCACATTCAGGAAAAGAAGATTAAAAAAATGAGGAATGTGATAGTAATAAAGCCCACAAAAAGAAAAAAAATATCAAATGCACATCTAATGCAATCTCTTTGGTTTAATTTGTGAATTCTCAGGATTACTGGTGGTGCTGTCGTGCGCACCCAAATTTAGAACCTTGCTCCAATCTAATTTTCTGTAGTAGTGTGAGTAAGGGTCGATCCCACGAGGAGTAAT
>JAYJMB010002704.1:0-14965 GCA_036873735.1 Pouteria campechiana
ACCAAAACTCAAATTTGATAATAAGTTGTATGATGCTTGCATGAAAGGCAAGCAAGTAAAAGAATCATTCAAATCAAATAGAAAAGTATACATAACCAAACCCCTTCAGTTGCTACATATGGATTTAGTTAGACTAATAAGGACAAGAAGCCTTTGAGGGAAACATTACGCATATGTCATTGTAGATGTCTATAGTAGATTTACTTGGGTAATGTTTCTAGCATCCAAAGATGAAGCTTTTTGATTCTTTGAAGTATTTTCTAAACGTGTACAAAATGAACAAAGTTCTCATATTGTTGTCATAAGGAGTGATCATGGTGGAGGGTTTGAGAATTATAGATTCAATGATTTCTGTGAAAGCAATAGTATTCTTCAAACTTTTTCTATACCAAGAACACCCCAACAAAATGGAGTAGCAGAAAGGAAAAATAGATCCTTGCAAGAGATGACACGGACAATGTTGAGTGAATACAGTCTTTCACAGTATTTGTATTTTTGGGCTAAAGTAATGAACATTGCATGCTATATCATTAATAGAATTTTTGCAAGATTCATACTCAATAAAACTCTATTTAAATTATACTATGACAAGAAACCAAATATTTTATATTTTCATACTTTTGGTTGTAAATGCTTTATCCTTAACAATGGCAAAGAAAATCTTAAAAATTTTGATAGAAAATCTGATCAAGGTATATTTCTAGGATATTTCATTGTTAGAAAAGCATTTAGAGTGTACAACCTGAGACTTAAGATTGTAAAAGAATCTATTCATGTTAAATTTGATGGACATACTAACTCTATAAAAAGAAATAGTGATTTTAATGATGAGATAGATAATCTTCAAACAAGGGTGGAGAAACTGAAATTACAAGACAATCAAGTTGAAGCTCCACTATCAAAGACAACAATGGATGAAGCTGAACCATCCACAATAGAGGTAAATGAGGAAGGTAGCTCATCTCTTCCCAGAGATGGGAGGTTTATGCATGCTCATCTTGAAAACAAGATAATTGGTGATGTGTTCGATAAAGTTAGAACTAGATCATCCTATTACCAAATATGTAGAAATTTTGCTTTCATTTCTCAATTAGAACCAACTTGTATGGACTAAGCATTAGAAGATGAAAATTAAATTTTAGCTATGCAAGAAGAATTAGATCAGTTTAAAAGAAATGATATGTAGACTATTGTTCCAAGACCGAACCATCAATCGGTTATAGAAACAAAATAGGTCTTTAGGAACAAACTAAATGAATCAGGAGTTATGGTATGACATAAGGCAAGGTTATTCGCAAAGGGGAATTGTCAAGAATAAGGTATTGACTTTAAAGAGTCATACACTCCTGCTATAAGGATTGAAGTCATTAGAATGCTTCTTGCATTTGCATCATATATGGATTTCAAACTATATCAAATGGATGTAAAGAGTGCATTCTTGAATGGTTTCATTGATGAAGAGGTATATGTGGAACAACCCCCTAGGTTTGAAAATCCTTATTATACAAATTATGTATTCAAACTCAAGAAAGCCCTATATGATTTGAAACAAGCTCCTAGAGCTTGGTATGAGAGGCTAAGCAAATTTCTGATTAAAAAAGGTTTTTCAAGGGGTAAAGTGGATACCACTCACTTCATTAAGCATATAAAGAAAGACATTCTTATAGTTCAAATTTATGTTGACAACAAAGTATTTGGAGTAACTAATGTAAATATGTGCCAAGAGTTTTCTAAGACTATGCAGGGTGAATTTGAAATGAGCTTGATGGGTGAACTCAATTTCTTTTTGGGGCTATAAATCAAACAAGAGAAAGAAGGAATCTTCATTCAAATATACAAAAGATCTTCTGAATAAATTTAACATTGAAGATTGTAAAAGATATGGAACACCAATGAGCACTTCAATAAAGATGGGCAAAGATGAAACAGACAAACCAGTATGTAACAAACTTTATAGAAGCATGATAGGATCATTATTATACTTGATTACAAGTAGACCAGATATAATGTTGAGTGTTTGCATGTGTGCAAGATTTCAGTCAAATCCCAAAGAGTCAAACATAATTGTTGTAAAAAGAATCTTTAAATATCTTTTAGACATACCAAGCCTCGGCTTGTGGTATTCAAAAGGTTCTAATTTCAATTTAGTAGGGTACTCAAATGCAGATTATGCTAGATATAAAGAAGATAGAAAGCGTACCTCAGGATCTTGTTAATTTCTAGGAAGCATGATCATATCATGATTTTTCAAGAAGCAGACATTTGAGCATTATCAACTGTTGAAGCAGAATATGTAGCAACTGACAGTTGTTATGCTCAGATCCTTTGGATGAAACACCAATTAAATGACTTTGGCCTTAACTTTGTTGATATCCCTATAAGATATGAAAACACTGGTGCTATAAGTCTAACAAAAAATCCAGTTTTACATTCTAGAATAAAACATATAGAAATTAGGCATCACTTTATCAAAGATTATGTTTAAAATCATAATATATGTTTAGAATTTGTGCCCACTGAAAATCAATTAGTAGATATCTTTACTAAACCTCTTCTAGAAGATAGATTTAGTAAATTAAGAAGAGAATTAGGTATTTTAGATCCAAATGCTTAAGTTGAAAATTAACAAAATATCTATAAGATGGAAAATATGTTCATTACTGATAACTCTTACGAAAAATGCATAAAAAGAACAAATCTAAAAATTTGTGTTATTTTGGAACCTCCAAAATAGATTTTAGACCCTCCAAAGGAGGACTAAAATGCCTCCAAAAGAATCCTATACCCCCGAAATAAAACTTTGGAAATATAGAAAATCATTTCTTAGCCTCCGATAGATTATGCCGCGTCAGAAATAAAGCTCGAAGTCACTGAATCATCATGATCGTTGCCTCTAAAGATCGCATATCTTGTCTTCGGAGCCTCCGATAATATCTTTTGGAGAAGCTAAAATTCTGAAACTCTATTTAATTGTTCAAAAACTTCCGAAAACCTAAAACCCTTTTTTTAAAGCATCTGAAAGCATCCCTTTAGAGAAACTCCTCTACTTCCCACTAGATTCAAACTACTAGGTTCAAGCAACTCTTCCATTATATCTTCTCCATTAATTTCTAAATCCCCATTTCTTTTGACTACAATGGCAAGAACAAAAATAACTGATTCTAGCATCAGAAGGAAGGAAGGGGATGAAGCCTCAGAGATAGGCATCTCTAAAAGAGTAAGGCATGAGGATGACACGTTTGAGGTAATTCTCCTTAATAGATAAAATGCCTACTCTAGATATCATAAAAAGTATGAAAGTAAGAAAATCGTCAAGGGTGAAGCATTTAATTTTGAGGTATTTAGAGAAACAGGAATAAACTTGGAAGTATGCGAATGGTTTCGATTCCAAGTTTGAACTAACTTTCTGAGTTGTAAAGAGCCATGTTATCCTAGAATGGTGAAGGCTTTAATTAGTAATCTAAACTCAAGTACATAAAAATCATGGATACGAGAGATTGAGATAAACTTATCCCCTAATAACTTGAGAAGAATCTTCAACCTCCCTGAAATTGAAGAAGAACATGTTGCATGACCATCAAGCAAAGTAAGATTATTCTTAGACCTGGCAGGAGTTGAAATAGATGCAAAGGAAAACTACTTACATGCCAGTCATCTGAGCCTGGATTACAAATTGGCATACACAATGGTAATAAATAATGTGTATCCAAGGATAGGATCCACACATTCAATTTCAGAGAAAGATGCAAAAGTGTTATGGGCTTTGAAAAATAAAAATAAAGTAAACCTTGCACAAATTATAGTGGATCATCTGTATCTAGTGAAATCCATGATAAAATTTCCACTTCCATATGGGATGATCTTCACAAGAATTCTCAGAGATGCAGAAGTAGATCTAACCAGAGAAAAGAAAGAAGAGTCTAAGGACTCAAATACAGTTGATGAAAGAGCCTTAAAAAGAATGGGTTTCAAGAGGATATCACAAGATTGGATTAGTGAAAAACTAAGAAAAATTAAACAACTAAAGAGATCCAAATAAGAATAACAAGAATTAGGAAGCCCAACAAGACAGTAGACCCTGGAAATAAGAAAATAAGTCTCTAGAGAAGATCAAAGAAATGTTAGAGTACAAGGGTCAGAAGAAGTATTAAGAAAATAAAATGAGATAGCAGCAGCAGCACCAATCACTTCATTCACACCCATTAGATCTCCATCACCCATAAGACCCACTTCTTTACATCAACCAACCATAACAACCACTTCATCAATTCCCACCACACAACTTATCCCACTTAACCTAGAAGATAGACTAACAATGATTGAACACTATCTGTATACTCTAGCTCTTCAAATGAATAGAATGGATCATAGACTCAACACTACCATGTCATCTATGATCCTGAGAGCTGATAAGATTGATCAACAACTTGACTCTCTACATTCTCTAGTAGAGTAATTTAGAATTCAAGCTTATCACCCTCATTTCTCTCCACCTCTAACTCACTTCCCTTCACCTCCATGCCACTTCTCTCCACCTAGAACCAACTTTCCCATCACAGTAGTGTCTTCCCCCTCACACTTTCCTCTTCATCCATCATCTTCTGCAATTCCAAAATTTACTCAACCTGAGAGTGAACCTACTGAAGTTGCTTCTTCCCCTCCTCCAACACAGCCTCCATCAATTCCCAACACTAAAGCTTCTCCAATCTTCCTGAGGATTAACTTACCAATCCTCATAGAGCTATTGTTCGACATGGGAAGTAACTCATTATTGTTCCTCTTCCTAGAATGCATTTTATCTGGAATCTAGGACTAGATGATGATTTGGGCTTTAATGAAAAAGATCTCTATCTGTCAGGAGAACTCTTTCCTAAATGAATTGATCAAATTCCACTAGAATGGGAATTAACCTCAATTCATCGATAATGGAGAAAAACTCCAACTCCTCCACAATCTCCTCCAAGACCAACTTTTGATAATCCTGATATTTTTATTCATATTGTGAATTCAATTAGGATGACATTTTCTGAGTTTAGGAGTATGTTAGAAATCAACTCTGAAATTGCTCAGATGTTTTTCTCTTAGTCCATCATTTTATCTCCTCAAGAATATCCATTTTCTGAACTTGAGGATCCTAACACTCTTCATAGGATACAACTTCTTCCTGATCCACCGTTAACTCCAAAGGGCCATAAAATTAAAATTGTTGATAGAGAGTCAATCCTTTAAACATACACTGAGAAATTTCTTCAGATGCTTCCTACATCTAGGCCTCCCAGAACTGCATTTCTATCTCTCTCAGGTCCTCATCTAATTTTTCTTATCACTGATAAAGAATTCTCATTCTACAATTCTGCCAATCTAGAGGTAACACCTGACAATCTTCCTCTTCCCTATCCTTAGCTATCTGATCCTTCTCTCCAACACAGGACATGACAGATCAAGTCCCAACCAACCCCTTTACTAAAACCCAAATCTTCATGACCACCTTCTACTAAAGCCAAAACCCCTAGAAAAACATCTATCATCCCAAAACCAAAACCTTCACCCCAGCCATCTTCTTTCAAACCCAAGAGGAAGCTAAGAATTCCACTTCCAAAGGAACACAAAAAAGCTTCTCTCTCTAGAATCACCATGTACTACAAAGAGTATATAGCTAGGATGAATGCAAACATAAAAAACCTCTTGAAAAGGCTTCCTATAGTCTTTCTTGAGTTGTTAGACGCAACATTTTGAAAGTATATTGACTTCATCTATGTTTCAAACTGTGGACCAATAGCGTATACCTATGAACCTCCTTCAGCAATTCTAAAGGATCCATTTTTCATTCCAACTCCTCCACCAAAAAGACCGAAGTTATCTCCCAAACCGCCTAAGGCCTCATTTACCTCATTCTCTTCTCAATGCGAGATTCTTTCCCTAAGACCTATAAGAGAAAGCCCAAGCCATCCTGCTAATTCTGCTGCCTTCTATTTTTCATATTATAAAAGAATTCTGTATGTATGAATTTTTTTTATCCTGTTCTATAATTTAAATTTTTCCATGACAAATTATCTATGTATACATTTTGGTTATGAAAGGATATACAACCTTCATTTTATTTCTTTCCACCTTTTTGATTATGATAAAAAGGGGGAGAAATATACTGAATTTAATGAAACTTTTTATGTATCGAATGTATGAAAAATTTGTATGAAACTAAGTTGAAATTTTTGTGCGCCCATTCAAGGGGAGCTACACTGAATTAATAAAATATCATTAAAATTCTTATAATTAAGTTGTTTTAAGATTATTATTAGATAAACTTTGAAAGATATATCACTCAGTGTTTTGTCATCATAAAAAAGGGGGAGAATGTTGAACATACTATCTTAAATAAGCTTGATATTGATGATAAACATTCTTAATCTAGTATATTTTGATGATGAGTAAAGACATGAGTGAAATATTAAGGTACTAATAATCCACTTTCAACCATTTTGCACAAAATTTTTCAAACTTAACTTGAGAATAATCTTCATGATAATCAAAGGAAGAAACCAAGTAAATGCTCATGAAACTTAAGTATATAAATTACATATATACTTAAAATAAGAGAACAAAAAGTTTAAAGTCTTCAAGAAAGCTTCAGAGTCAACTTCAGTTTCAAAGTTCATCACCTAGGAGTCATAAAGTTACACACTTTAGAGTCAACCAAGGCATCTTGGAGCCACTGAAGCACATCAGAGACAGAGGAAAAATAATGTCAGAACATTGCTGGCACTTCAAAGTCATGAATATGCAAGTTTCGGGGCTAAGTTAAGTTCTTCGGAGTCAATAAGGCACTTTGAAGGCAATGAATGATAGCCTTCAGAGTTAATAGAATACTCTTCAGTGAACATGACTTGTCGGAGTTAGAATAAAGGTGCTTCGGAGACAACAAACTCCTTCAGAGTCATAGAACACTTACTTCAGAGACAAACCAGAATTTCAAAGTTAAGTCAAGCATGTCAAAGTGGAGCCAAAATAACTTCGGAGTCGATAGGGTATTTTAGAGACAACTACAGCCTTTGGAGTTGGTTTCCTTGGAGTCATCAAATATTTACTTTGGAGACAAAAATATTTTGGAGTCACAAAGTCAATTACTTTAGAGTCAGCCTCCACGATACCGATGTGAGTTGTTTCAGTAACAACATTTTGGAGCCTCCAAAGAACATATTTGGTGCCTCCAAAGTAATGGCAACTTATGTAAGCTATGTGGAAACTTCATGCTACTTAGACTTTTGGAGGGTCAGATGATAGTTCATATCCTCTGAAATAGCTCTGAAAGTATAATGGTCTTAACTTTGAACATTTCTCAGCATTTAATATTTCTCACCTACCACAACAGAGAAAGAAAGAGATCTCGAGGAAAGATAGAGAACTATCATATAAAAGAAGTTAAGTGAGATTGAAGATAATAATAGTTTTCACACTAAAAAATAAGATAGAGCATTTACTAAGTCTTCAAGATTTTTCTTCCACGATTTCAACTCCACAGGAGTTCATTTAAAGAAGCATTCAAAGTTATTTATTCAACCATTTTGAAGATTGAATCTCATTACTCTTATTGCTATATTACTTCTGTTTACTGCTTTCAAACTTAGTACAAAATTAATCTGTTAGAGGCATTAACATTTGTACACTTTTATTTTTGCATATCTTTGCAAGCTTGTTAACTTACATCTGTGTAGTGAAAGCAAGTAGAATACTTGCTCAGTACTTGTATTAGTTTGTTGGTGAGCTTGAAAAATCAACTTGTGTAAGTTTGTTGGTGAGCATGGAAAACCAACAAGTGTTAGTGGAACTTGAGTTTAGGAGAAAAAGCTAACGCAGAAAAGTGGAGTAGGAACCCAAGTGAAGGGCCGAACCACTAGAAAAATACCTATCAAAGTGCATTGTGTTATCAGTGATTTCTTTAGTATGGTATGTTAACTATTATCTGGCTAAAATTTTTAAAGACTCAATTCACCCCCCCCTCTTGAGTCACCATTTGAATGGGACCAATAATTGGTATTAGAGCAGGCTTTACCAGTTATACGTTGCTATTCCAATCATATAACTTATGAAGAGATCTTTATGGCTAGCTATTTCCACAAAACTTCTGCTGAAGGTCAATCTACTTCCAAACCTCTACTATTTGATGATACAAACTATGGATACTGGAAGATGAGAATGATAATTTTTTTGATTGTCTCAGATTATCAACTATGGAAAACCTTCAAGGATGGTTTGATTATCCTAAATACTGAAGATAAATATACTCTAGGGACATTCTAGCAGCCGAGAAAGATGCTAAGGCAAAGAACTGCCTTTATTGTGCTCTTACATCCACTGAGTTTGGCAAAATATCATCTTGCGATACTGCATAGGAAATCTGAGACAAACTAGAGGTAGCACACGAAGGTACAAAGCAAGTTAGGGAAACTAAGATAAATCTTCTTGTGCAGGAATGTGAAGCTTTCAACATGAAGGAGACAAAATCAATCAAACATGTTTGGAAGGTTTCAAAAGATAATAAATGGGTTGAGAAATTTAGGATAAAAATACGTAGAGCCCAAAATGGTGAAGAAAATCCCGAGATCTTTATCAAAGCAATGGTTACCAAAAGCAACAATAATCCAGGAAGTAAAGAATCTGGACACAATGAGTCTAGAAGAACTCATGGGTTCTCTTATGACTCATGAGGTATTAATGAAGTAGAAAATATAGAAGAACCAAAGGGTAAGAAAGCAATTGCTCTTAAAGTTGAGTCAGAGAGTGACGAATCCCAAACAGATGCATCCACAAGTGGAGATGAAGATGAGTATATGGCAATGATTACGAGAAGATTCAAATCCATGCTAAAGAAGAAAAAGTTTGGAAATAGTTCAAGGAATAATTTTGGAAATTATAGAAATAAAGAACCACCTGTGTATTACAAAAACTTGGACATATGAAGTTTGACTGTTCAGAGCCAAACAATTGACAAAATGATCAACAAAAGAAAAGGTATAATTCATACTTTGATAGAAGAAACAAGTGCAACAACAATAACAATAGAACAAGTAGAATTCTAGAAGAAAAAGAAAGCTCTAATAGCATGGGAGATGCTAGAAAACATTATAAATGAAAGTGAAAATGAGGAAGAATAAAAATAAGAAGCTCAAATCAGTCAACTTTCTCCAAACAAAAGCACTCATGATGAACTTCATATGGGAATAAATTTCATGGCAATCCATGAAGAGCAGGCAAATTCTGATTCTGAAACTCCCTGTCATGAAGAAATGCTAGAAGAATTATATTCAAATTTTATGACTTTGAAAGAGAAGTACAAAGAGACTAAAAATGAGCTCAAAAGAATTACAAATGAATGATCCAAAGTCAAGGAAGAAAATTTCAAATTCAGGAGTAGCAATAACACCAATAGTATATTTGAATAAGTAGTAGCTGAAAATAATGCTCTGAAAAAGATATTGACTTTCACTTTATTAAGAATAAAATGAAGGAAAAGAAGTGGACAGCAACAACACAAAAAATTTGACCCAAAATAGACTACAATTTGGGTTCCAAAAATAATTGCAAATGTACTAAATGCAACCCAAATTCCTTTAGTTAAAACTGTTTTACCTAAGAAACAATGGGCACTAACATTACCTGCAACTAACCCACCTAGACCCATTCCCAAATGGTACCAAAAGTTAAAACTTAACTTCATCATATAGGTGTGCTTTGGAGCCACAAAGAGCAGCACATGATATATCGATAGTGGTTACTCAAGGAACATGATAAGGAATAAGGAGCATTTACAAAGTCTTCAAGATTTTTCTTCAATGATTTCAACTCTAGAGGAGTTTATTCAAAGAAGTATTCAAAGTCATTTATTCAACCATTTTTGGAGATTGAATCTCATTACTCTTCTTGCTATATTACTTTTGTTCACTGCTTTCAAACTTAGTACAAAATCAGTTGTTAGAGGCATTAACATTTACACTTTTATTGCTGCATATCTCTGCCATTTTGTTAACTTGCATTCATATAGTGAAAGCATGTAGAATACTTGCTAAGTACTTGTATAATTTTGTTGGTGAGCTTGAAAAATCAACTTGTGTAAGTTTATTAGTGGAAAATAACAAGTGTTAGTGGAATCTGAGTTTACCAGAAAAGGCTAACTCAGAGAAGTGTAGTAGGAACCCAAGTGAAGGGCTGAACCACTATAAAAATACCTATCTAAGTACATTGTATTATCTATGATTTCTTTAGTATTGTACTTTAGCTATTATCTGGTCAAAATTTTTAAAGACTCAATTCACTTCCCCCCACTTGAGTCACCATTTGAACACGACCAACAAAAAGCAGAGGTTTGGAAGACAAGCAACAAGAAAGGTTGCATTATCTAAAAGAAAACTTCCATAGCCAAATACAATAAAAGAAAATAATGCTTCAAAGATGCACCACAATGAGCTTGTGTTGTCTGTTAACCTTAAAGAGAAACTTCACCAGACAAATGCAAGAAAGAAGCAGTTGAAGACGAAGCCATGGTCAAAGAACATAAAGTTGTTTGAAAAATTCAAACTATCTACACTGACTAGACAAAAATTGTCTAAGACACAGAAAGAAGAAAAAACTCCATCAAACACTTAGAGAAAGAAAGAAAGAAGGAATTACTACTCAGACAATCATGTACGAAGTGAAGAAAACTTTTTTTGACCAACAAAGTTAGAAGAATGGATTCGTCTGAGAACAAAAAGGTAAGATAAACAGACAAAGGAGTGTAACTTAAGCTGAGCCAAGACAAACAAATCAAGAATGAAGAAAGCAAGAAGTTGCAGAAGCACTCCTTCTGATGCTCAAAAATTGTAAAATAAATGAGGAACTCAACTTCGTTTGCTAATCAAATTCTTTTGTTACTTACTACAAACAAAGTGGAAGATGAAATAGAAGCTGCACAATAAGCAATTGATGAAGTTGCATAGGCAAAGAGCTACTTGGACAAATGAAGTTCAATAGATAAAGGCACACTCGTCTACAAGCTTACAACAAACAAACCTATAGATGAAGTGTAAAATAATTCATCTAAGACAAAGTAAATCATTTATTCGAGCAAGACAAAGCAGAATTTATCTATCACCTCCAACAGACAAATATGAAACAAAAGAAGAACATCACACTTCGTCTGGTCATGAGAGTTTGTCTATGGTTCAGCTCGACTTTGTCTGTGCCACCCAAATTTTGTTTGTTATTTACAATAGACTAAGCATAATTATGAAGGGTTGACTTACAGACAAATCTCCAGGAGGAATTCATGTAGACATAGCAAAGTTTGTTTGTCATTCAATTCAACTTCATCTGCATCATTCAAAGTTCGTCAGCTACTCACAACAGACAAATCACTCTTACGAAGGATCAATTGACAGACAAACAAATGGGAGAATCCATCTGCAACTTATGGCAGACAAATGTAGACAGAGAGAGGCCGTGACTTCTCAAAAAAAATAATTTATGTGACTAACATCGAAATGACATATGCACTCATGCTTTCATCGTGCAGACTTATTCTAGTCACCATTTTCGGCAACAAGTGGCGCTGCAGGTTTTCCAGCTGTGACAAGTTAAATGAGGAATAACTTTTTAACACAACTCATCTTCCTCTTTGAATGGGGTTGTAGTAGCTCGATGATAGAAATCTCAAAGGTCTTATTCATTCAATGCTGCTCTTGTTTCTGCATTCAATGGAACCCAACTTCTCCAACGGTCAAAATTATGAAGAATCTATTTGAGGAGAAAAGATGAGATGATTCAAAGGTGGTCAAGGTATACTTTTCAAATGATTTAAACCTTATATAAATCATTCCATTTATGGTCAAGGCCTTAAATTGTCTTCTATCTTTCATGAGCTTAAACTGCATATCCGTATGGCCATTAGTTTACATTATGGGAAGACCTTTGTATTACATAGGGTTGAAAAGAGGTCAAATCTTCCCTTGTGCTTCAATGTAACACTTTGCAAAAGTTTATTAATTTTTTGGTTAATTTGACAACCAAAGAGTTGTTAGTAATCTCTAAAAAGCCATCAAGTTTGCTGGTGATTTTAAAAACTAGTGAGTTTCCTAGTGAGCTTGCAAAAATTAGAAGAGTGTTGAGAGAACTATGTTTACGCCCCCTGGAACTAAAATTCAAAAGAGTGTTGGGAACACTTAGTTATGCCCCCTAGAGTTAGAATCTAGAAGAATGTTGGGATCACTATTGTATTTCTATTATATGGGATATAGTGGAACTCAAGGCACAATGAGTATGTGCTCTTGGAAGAGTGGATGTAGGGACGGGGTTCCTGAACTACTATAAAATTTGTTTTGCCTATGTGTATGTTTGCTTATTTGTTTTATTCTTCATTTGCTTTACTGCTTTTATTATTTATCTTACAATGCATCACACATAATGACGAAAAGAGAGAAATATTTTTAATAGGGGTCAAGCAATGAATTTTTATATACCCAATTCACCCCTCCCCTCTTGGGTCAAGTAACACTATGGAATCATACAAATTACATACAAAAGAATTGCTCTCAGAAAGTACAAATTTCAAGATAATACATCCAAGAGAAAGATATCATACATCAGAGAAATGTTAGGAGAGATATTCCAAGAGAAAGATTCCAAAAGTGAAGATGCAACAAAATCAGTGAAATGGTTTAGATTTTCTCTTACAAGTTCTAGAAAAGAATTCTTTATGTGGGTGAAGAGGACTTAGGTGAGTAGGCTTAGCTTGAGAGGGTGATGGTTTAGGAGAGGACTTGGATTGTTTAGAAGTGGTACTCTTAGTTCTTTTTGGTGGAGGAAGTGGAATAAAAAATTGATCTTTTGGAATTGTAGTAGGGGGTTCATGAGTATAAATTATAGGTCCACAGTCCGTGACATAGATAAAATCAATACACTCTTAAAATGCTAGATCTAGTAACTCAGGAAAGAAGATAGGAGTGCCTTTTAATATGGCTTCTATATTGGCATTCATCCTTATTGTATATTCTTTATAGTATATGGAGATGAGAGAAAGAGGAGCCTTTTTGTGTTCTTTTGGCGGTAAAATGCTTGGCTTTATCTTAGGTTGAGAAGATGATGGCTAAGATGAGGATTTTGGTTTGGGGACAGTAGGTGGTTTTCTTAAGGTTTTAGTGTTGGGAGAAGGGAGTGGAATAGGTTTAGGTGAGGAGGATGGTTGGGAATAGCTAATGCCATGTTGGATTGATGGATCAGTAAGCTGTAAAAATGGATGAGGAAGATGAACAACAATGGCTTGGAGATTGGTATGGGAGTAGAATGAAGATTCTTTCTTAGTTATAAGAATGAGTTGATGAGAACCTAAGGGAGATGAAAATGAACTTCCGGGTTGCCTAGACTTTGTGAGTGAGTGAAGAAGTTTTTCAGAGTATCTTTGAATGATTAACTCTTTATCAGGAATTTGAATTTTATGGTCCTTGAGAGTCAATGGAGAATCAGGAATGAGTTGAATCCTAAATAGAATGTTAGAATCTGTGAGTTCTGAGAAAGGTAATTACTGAGGAGAGCAGATGAGAGATTGAAAGAGAAACATTTGAGCAGTTATTGAATTTATTTTTGATTTGCTTCTAAACTCAGAATGGGTCATCCTAATAGGATTTGAGATATGAAGAAGAATATCAGGATTATCATCAACTGGTTTGGGGGAAGGAGGAGGAGGAGGAGTTGGAGCTCTCTTCCATTGTGGATGAAGCTCGTCAATTCAAGTGAGAATTATTTCTCTTGACAGAATGAGATCTTCTTCAGTCTAGTCTGGCCATACTTTTGGTGTTGCAGGAAGGAAATTAAAACTTGGAATTTATACTGTGATTGGATACTTTTCATATCTAATAATAGCTCTACACGTATTGGAAAGGTAATCCTCAGGCAGGTTTGGAAAGCTGTCAGTGAGTGGAAATTGGGGAGGATAGAAGGAGATTGTGTTGGAGGAGAGGTAGAAGCATTTTCATTAGTTTCACCTTCAGGTTGAACAAATTTTGGAATTGCAAGGAATGAGTGTGAAGAATGTGTGGGGGAAGAAATGGGTGAGTGAGTTTTGATTGGAGAGAAGTGAGTTGGAGATGGAGAGTATGGATGATAAGCTTGACCTCTAAGTGACTCTGCTAGTGAAGTTAGAGAGTCAAGTTTTTGATCAATCTTATCAGCTCTAAGAATGAGAGATGACACGGATATTTCTAGCTTATGATCAATATTGTTAAGTTGAAGAGCTAGAGATGACAAAAGTTTTTCAATGTGTTCAAGTCTATTTTTCAGGCTTTGTGGAGTGGGGATTGATGGTTGATGGGAAGGTCTCATTGGAGAGGGTGATCTAATAGATGTGAAAGAAGAGTGGATGCTACTGTTGCTATTATTTCATTTTTTTCTCTCAAGTCCACCAGGTTTGAGCTTCAACTAGCTGGCCGATGCCTGACTGAGCGTGCCATCGGACACATGGAATCCTTGGATCGCACTCAATCCTGTGAAGAAGAACTATTTATAGCACATTAGCAAATAGAGGAGTTAGAAGTCGTCGTGGATGCCTTGGCTCAGTAGATAGGATTTTCCTTCTTTTTATTCTCCCTATTGCTAATGTGATCAAGCTTATGCGATAAAATCTTTATTTTATCTGGATCTATCTTTTAAGATAAAATGCTTCCTCTAATGGGACCATAGTCTTAACATTTCTGTTTTGCACCTCTTTTTTTAGAAATGCTAGGTTCTAGCTCTATTGACCACCTAGCATGTCTCTTCATCTCAAGGGCCAATGGATCTGTCAAGATATCTTGCTGTTCTGAACTTCCATGATGGATCCACTGGTCATTTGTTTAGTGCTTTTGTAAGGATATAGTTTTGGTGCATCCTTTCTATCCGCCTTGGTCACTTTGACAAATCCGGAAGGAGTTCTTTTTACCATAAGGGTGTTGGTCCCATT
>JAYJMB010002705.1:0-14964 GCA_036873735.1 Pouteria campechiana
AGTCCCTTTTGAATAGAGATCCTACGTGGCAAAGCGTAGCCCGACGAATTAGGTATCTGTGTTAGAGTTCTCTAACAGGTATATATGTTATATTTTAACTGAGGTGTACATAAGTATGCATGCTATGCAGATGAACTAGAATAAATGTTATAATATTCATTTTTTTGGTGATTTGCAAATGAATTTATTTTGGTTAGTATGCATGTTATTTTAATGATTAGATCCGTTCAATGTGTTTGGTTTTGTGTATTTATGTACACTATAATTTTGGTAGAATTTTGATGTAAAATGACTGTTTAAATGATTTAATATTCCTATCCATTTAAATAGAAATTTTATTAAATTTCTATATATGCGAAGACCATTTCGTGATATAGAATGAATCTTATTGTTCGGAATCAAGAAATGTAGTATTTGAGTCATTCCCAAATAGAATGCTGACATAGCTTTTGAGATCTTCCCTCCTTGATTCTAGCAAGACCAGAACACAAATCAAAGAACACTGGGGGTGTTCTTGGCGTGAACACTCCGACGCTCAAGTTAGTAAATGGGACTTTTGGAGGGAATATGGGATAGTAACGAGTGAGTTCCCTTAGGAATGCATACCTGGTTGTATTTATAGATGAGCAGGGGTGCATAGCCGAGAGTCTTGCGGATCTGTATGTAGGTCAAACTAAGGAGTTTATTTAGGAGAGGAATCTCTTAAGATACGTATCCTAAATTAGGATTTCATGGGATTTGGGGAGATTCCGAAAAAGTAGTAGTTTGACGTGGCGAGTTGCCAGCTCGATAATATATGTGTTGGATCTCCCTAACACCAGTCCCCCCTCTTGAGAGAGTGCGGCGTGCTTTCTCCTTTGAGTTTCATACGTGAGTTTTTTGCAAAAATATGCATCTTTTTGCGGATCTGTCTAATGGTTGGATTTAAAAAGATCTCGGCGGGTCCATTTTTCATATCAATGGATCCGCTTCTCAAACCGGTCTCACCACTGGAGTTTTTCATATCAACGGATCCGCTTCTCAAACCGGTCTCGCCGCTGGAGAATCTCACTTTGGATTTTTGGAAAGTTTCGGAACTGGGGTGTTATATCGTTTCCGAAAAGGTTCGGATCCATTTTTATCCTAGGACCCTCAGAATTTCGGGCAGTTTCTCCGAAGAATCTGGAAGGGCGGTTTTTTCTTTTGTCCGTTGGCAGGCTTTTCAATTTGTTTTTGAATCTCAAGAGTAATTATCCTCTCTGCCCTTATGTCGGTTACTCTTCCTTGTCCACATGGCAAAGCCATAAATGCGATGGGATTTTACGACAACTGGTTTTTAATATACATGAGAAACCAGCTTGTTCTTCTTTTGGTTTGCCTGTACATTTTCCAATTTTCCATGAAACCCTAGGCGGTTTTGTGGAGGGATTTTATTAAGACGCTGCTGCGAGGAGAAGGCTCATCATTTTTGTCTTCTTTGTCGGGGTAATCATTTTTCTTCTCATTCTTTGTCTTCTTCGTCTTGTACCTCTTTCCTGTTCTTAATGGCTGCCGAGAAGTCTTTTCCTAGAGTTTCTAAGGCTGTTATGGCAGCCTTTAGGCTTTATCCTCTTCCTTCCACCATGAGCTGGGAATTTTCAGACTCTTCTGCCCTTCCATGGCATCCGCGGGAGGGGTATGTGTCTATTTTCTTGGGTTCGCTCAAGGCTGGTTTTCATTTAGATCATCACCATTTTGTATCTTCCATTATTAGTAGCTATAACATTTCTCCTGGTCAATTGGTCCCGAATAGCTGGTGTTATGTTATGTCTTTTTGTCGCTGGGTTCACCAGCTTGAGGAGATATCTGTCTTTTCTTTCGAAATATTTTCTTCCATTTTTAACTTGAGCAAAGCTCCCCATTCTTATTATTATTATTATCTTCTTCCTCATACTCCTTGGCGTAAGCTCTTTGCTCACGTTACTGATCCTGATAACGAGTGGAAGAGCCATTGGGCCTGGGTTAAGTTTAGTGAAGACCTTCCCTTTCCTTCCGTTTGGATGACTGGCCTGGTCTGCCCCTCTTATGTCTTTTCTCCTCTAGAATGGTTCAGTTTGTATCTCATTAGGTACCGATTGATGACTATTGGTACCCTTTCTGTAGATGTCATAGTTTCGATTAAGCATTGTCGTCAAGTAGATTATCCGTGTGGCTTCCCGGGTCAGGAGGTTGTTGCTCCTGAACCCATTCCTTCCTTAACTTCTCTACCCTCTCTGTTCTTGAACCTTAGGCTTACCATAGAGCTAGAGTATGACCTCATTCCTTGGTCTAGTGGTGGTCGGTCCCGGTGGGCGTAGGGTCCCATGGTTGCTGCAGCTCCCTCCGAGGGTGGAATGAAACCATCATAGAGGAAGAGGGTTAAGGCTATTGCTCGAAAGCGAAGAGGTAATACTTCTTCCCTCTCATCGGCTTCTTTTCCTTTTGATTCTAGCCACAATTCTCTCGGAGTCCATAGGGAGGCACAAGCGGAACCGTCTAATCATTCGGAGCCGTTTGAAAGGCAGTCGGAAGAGGAGACTATGGGACCCTCAGTCCAGCCAGAACTGATCAATGTCGTTAGTTCTCCTAAGGCGGGTCCTTTCGTCGTGTCCTCTGAAAGTAGTCCCTCCCATTCTTCCTCTGAAGAATCCGTCCTTCCGGGCGAGATCGTCCATCCTCCAACTCTCTGTGTTCGGCAGGAGTTGGAGGAGTGCGTCCGCCCTGGTATGGATTTTGACATTTGTGTGGGAGGAGTAAATTATCCGACTTCTGCTCCTACTTCTACGTCCTCCTCTTCAGCTCCTTCTTTGGCCATAGTGCCTTTTGTATCTAGGACCGCTTTGATAAGTACTTCCTATTCTTTTTTTGCTTCTGTAATTACCGAATCTGTGTCTCTGGCTACCTCATCTGTTCCGGTGGTTCCTATTGATCCTGTTTCCTTGGCCTTAGCTGCAGCGGTTCCAATTATTCCAGGCTCATCCATTACAATTGGCACAGTTCCTATCATTCCGGAACCGATTATATCAATTAGGGCGGCTATGGTTATGGCTGCTTCCTCTGTGTTGGCATCAACGATTCCGGGTGTAGTTGCAGGATCGAGGTCATCCTCCTCTTTTGCAGGTAAATATATATATATATATATATATATATATTTAGACCTGTATCTGACTTCTTTTTGTTCGTGTAGGCTTGTTTTCATCCGACCGGTTGGCTCGTGCAATGAAGCGCCCTCCACTCGCCCAACGTCTTCGTGGTGAGGCTTCTAGCACCAGTGGTCTTATTTCCGACCTTGGTTATGCCTCTTCTCAAGAGATGGCTGCTCCGGCAAGTCGAACTTCTTCTCGGCCTTCAACGTTCATCAATGTGGCTCTGAGGGCGGCCAGACCAATTACTTCTCTGTTAGAGAATCCTCGGCTGGCTGCCACTTTCGTCACCAAGCTAGCTTGTTCTGCAGACCGGTCCCGTTATCTAGACATGCCCTGGGAGGATTTTCTCGAGGAGTCCTCTTTAGGAGTGATTCGCCATTCCCTTGAGCAGTAAAGCTTCATCAATTAGATGCGGCTTATCATGCAGCAACTCGGCCCTACTTGTGACGAATTGCGGATCTGAACGGAGCACTTGGAGGAGGCAGAAGAGGAAATGGACCACTAGCATCTGGAAGAAAAAAAGAATCGCTTTTGAGACTTAGAGGAGACTGATTCCACTCTTTGGGCCAATGAAGATCTTCTAAGAGCAGAATGTGTGGCTGTGGAGTCATGGTTGTGGCAGGCAGAGGCTGCTCTATCTCAACTGCGGATTGATCGTGATCACGCCTTTTCCATATCTGAGTCGAAGGTGAAGCATCTCGCTCGTGTTCAATTCGAGTCCACCGAACAAGAGAAGGAGCTTCATGAACAAGTAGCCACTCTGGAAGGTAGAGAGGCAGCTTTGCAGCAGGAGATTGCGTTGTTGAAGGAAGTACATGTTGCCGCTCTTTCTCAGGCTCGTCAACAGTGGCTGGAACAGTTGGTTGAGGAGTCGGAGTGCTGGGAGTTGCTCCTTCAACATGTAGTGACTTGTTGTAAGTAGTCTTTTGAGTTCTGTAAGAAAAAGGTAGCTAGGAAATTCCCCGGTCTTGACTTAGATGATATTTTGCAGGATGGGGAGGATTTGTAACCTTTTTGGCCATTTGGCAAAGTAGAATACAAATTTTACTTTTCTTTCAACATTTTTGTGTACGGAATCCTTCTCAAGTGTGACCTTTTCTAAGGTTGGAAGGTTCCATCCTATGGAATTCCTTCTTTTTGGTTTCGTTTCTATGGAACTTCTTTCTCTTCAGCTCCATTTCTGTAGGACCGATGGCCGTCAAACCTTTTTCTGAGGTTTGACGATTCTGTTCTGTGGAACTTCTTCTCGGTTCCATTTCTGCGGAACTGATGAAGAGGACAACCTTTATTAGGTTTGAAGGTTCCGTTCTGCGGACTATCTTTCTCATCGGTTCCGTTTTTGCGGGACCGATGGGCGAGACAACCTTTTTTGAGGTTTGATGGTTCCATTCTGTGGAACTTCTTCCTCCCGGTTCCATTTCTGTGGGACCGATGGAGAGGACAATCTTTTATTAGGTTTGAAGGTTCCGTTCTGCGGAACTTTTTTCTCGTCGGTTCCGTTTCTGTGGGACCGGTGGGCGAGACAACCTTTTCTGAGGTTTGATGGTTCCGTTCTGCAGAACTTCTTCCTCTCAGTTCCATTTTTACGGGACCGACGAAGAGGACAACCTTTTGTTAGGTTTGAAGGTTCCGTTCTACGGAACTTCTTTCTCGTTGGTTCTGTTTCTGCGGGACCGATGGCCGTCAAACCTTTTTTTGAGGTTTGACGGTTCTATTCTGCGGAATTTCTTTCTTGTCGGTTCCATTTCTGCCGTACTGGTGGGCGAGATAACCTTTTCTGAGGTTTGATGGTTCCGTTCTGTGGAACTTCTTCCTCCCAATTCCGTTTCTGTGGGACCGATGGAGAGGACAACCTTTTGTTAGGTTTGAAGGTTCCGTTCTGCGAAACTACTTTCTCATTGGTTCAGTTTCTGCGGGACCGATGGTCATCAAACCCTTTTCTGATGTTTGACGATTCCATTTCCTATGTATTTTTAGAACATATTTTTCTGGTCTTTTGCATAAAAGAAAGAGTCTTCTTCATAAAATAATAAAAACGAAATAAATAAGCATTACTGGTAATTTCTACTGATATTACCTACCTCCTCAGATGTTCAACATTCCAGGTTCGTGGGATGTCTTTTCCATTGAGCCTTTGGAGTCGATAAGCCCCATTTTCTGGTCTTTTCGATAAGCCCCATACAAGCTTTTCCTTTGTATGGATAGAGTTGCTTACCGAGGCTTCTCGACGGACTAGATCTCCTTCCTTGAAACTTCTTTTTCTGACCTTCCTATCATGGTATTGTTTGATTTGTGTCTATTGCCTTGCGAACCTGGCTTGAGCATTGATTCTTGTTTCTTCTAATAGGTCCAAATTAGTTTCCAGCGCCTCCTTGTTGGTTTATTGGTTGAAGTTTTCTGTTTTGGCGGAGGCTATTTTGAGCTCTACGGGTATTATGGCCTCGGATCCATATGTTAGCATGAACGGAGTTTCACCCATGGATCTTTTAGGTGTCATCCTTAGGGCCCATAGTATTTTTGGTAACTCTTGGTACCAGCTGATTTTGGATCCTTCTATTTTTTTTTCCTTAGGCCTGTAACGATGTTTTTATTTGTAGCCTCTGCCAGCCCATTCATCTGAGGATGTGCTATTGAGGAAAATTTCTGCTGGATTTCACGTATTCTGCAGAAAGATTTGAATGACTCGCTTCTGAATTGGGTTCTATTATCGGTGATAAGTATCCCGGGGACCCCGAATCTGCACATGATGTTTCCCACAAGGAAATTTTTTGCTTGCTTTGTGGAGATGGACCTGGTGGCTTTGGCTTCTGCCCACTTCGTAAAGTAATAAAAAATAATGAATATATACTTCTTTCTTCCTATCGCATGTGGGAGTGGGCCAAGAATGTCCATCCTCCACTAATAAAAAGCCAGGGTGTGCTAATGGTGCACAGTTTTGTTGATGGAAGGTGGGGAATGCTTGCGTGCTTTTGGCAATTTTTGTATTTTTTCACGTATTCCTTTGAATCTGCCGCCATGGTTGGCTAGTAGTATCCCTGTCTTACTACCTTGAAGGCCAAGGTCTTTGCGCCTATATGGTTTGAACATTCTCCCTCATGTATCATCTTCAGGATTTCTTGGCCTTGTTCAGTGGAGAACACCGAAGGTATAAGTGTGAGTGTCCTTTTCTGTATAGATTGTTATCCAGATATACAAACTTGGCAACGAAGCGCATCAGCTTTTTGGCCTCAAGTGGATCCATTAGCTTTTCTCCTTTTTTTAGGTAGGCGTGGACGGGGTCTATCCAGGACGCCTCTGAGTCTTCTACTGTCATTTCTTCGGCCTCTAGGATGCTCGGTGCTATGAGATGTTCGATTAGTATGGTTCTTTGAGGGAAGAAACAAGTTGCTGTGATTAGTTTTGATAATACATCAGCATGCTCGTTCTTCTCCCTTGGCACTTGGAGGACTTTGGTGTAGCGGATCCGTTCTATTATAAATTTGGTTGCGGGGAGGTATTGTTTCATCAAAGGTTCCTTAGCTTCATATTCTCCAGAGAGCTGCTTCACAACAAGCTGAGAGTCGCTGTGGATAGTTAAATTGTGAATTTTAAGCCTTTGTGCCAGCCTGAGCCCTGCCATTAAAGCTTCATATTCGGCCCCATTGTTAGTGGTGGGAAAGTCGAATCTCCGGGCTTTGTAATACGAGTCCTGCTCCTGTGCCTTCTTTGGAAGCAGAGCCGTCTACATATAGCTTCCATTCCAGATCTGTCATTTGGTCTTTCTACTTTGGGACTAACGCTTTTTGATAAGGAGGTGTGGTTTCTAGGGGAGTGTTCTCTGATGAGTCTGGCCCCCCTTCTGGTTCTTCCGTTTTGTTGATGCATTCTATGATGAAATCTGTCAAGATTTGTCCCTTGATTGCAGTCCTGGGTGTGAATTCAATTTCGAATTCACTAAGCTCTATGGACCATTTGACGAAGTGACCAGAGAGTTCCATCTTTTGGAGGAGTTGTTTTAGCGGTTGCTCTGTGTAGACTAGGATCCGGTGTCCCTGAAAGTAGGGTCGAAGCCTCCTTGCTGTAATTATGAGTGCGTAAGCGATTTTCTCCACAGTGGGATATCTGACTTCAGCTCATCGCAGGATCTTGCTAACATAGTATATGGGCTTTTGCTGCCGACCCTCTTCTCTGAATAAAACGACTCCAATAGTCTCGGATCCTGCTGCAAGATAGAGGAAAAGAGTTTCTCCCCTTTTGGGGGCACTTAGTAAAGGGAGGGAGGCGAGATATACTTTGAGTTCTTCAAAGGCTTCCCATGTCTCTGCGCTTATTTCATTTTTGCTTGGATCCGCAGTTGCCTCTCTGCAGAGAGCTTTGAAGAATGGGAAGCTTCTTTCGGCGGACTTTGAGAGGAACCTATTGAGCGCTGTTAACCTCCCGGTCAGTCATTGAAGATCTTTAATATTATTAGGCGCTTCCATGTCTTTGATGACTTGAATCTTTTCTGGATTTGCCTCGATGCCTCTCTGGGATATTAAGAAGCCCAACAGCTTTTCTGATTCTACTCCAAAGGTGCACTTTTGGGGGTTCAACTACATTTTGTGGTCTCAAAGGGGTTTGAAGGTTTCCTTCAAGTCTTGACCATGGTGTGTTTTGATTTTGCTTTTGACCACCATGTCATCGACATATGCTTCCATATTTCTTTCCAGTTGATGTTTGAATACATTGTTTATCATCCTCTGATAGGTTGCCCCTGCATTCTTCAAACCGAACGGCATTATCTTGTAACAGAATGTTCCTACATCTGTGATGAAGGCTGTTTTTTCTTGGTCCGGTTCATACATTCGGATTTGATGATATCCAGAGAATGCATCCATAAAGAAGAGTAGTTCATGACCTAATGTGGAGTATACTAGCTGGTCGATGTTGGGGAGAGGGTAACTATCCTTCCGGCAGGCTTTGTTTAACATCGTAAAATCCATGCACATGCGCCATTTTTCGTTTGCCTTCTTTACAATTACCACATTGGCTAGCCATTCCAGATAATGTATAGGTCTGATGAACCCTGCTTTAAGGAGTTTATTTACTTCTATCGCAATGGCTTCCTTCTTTTCTGGGGAAAAGAGTCACTTCTTTTGCCTCACTGGTTTGTGGTTGTCGTCGACCGCTAGTTTGTGGGAGGTGATTGATGGGTCTATTCCGGGCATATCTGAGGGTTCTCATGCAAAGACATCGGCATTCTCCCTTAGCAGGTCGACCAACTCTTCTCTTAGTGGTGATTTTAGGGCGGAGCTGATTTGAATAATCTTACCTTTAGATCCGTTCATCAACGGGACCGTGACCAAAGGTTCTATCGACTCATTACGGGTGATTTGTTGCTCGTCCCTGTTATCCATGGTATCTATCTGCCTGCTTCTCGACATTCCTTCCTTCAATGAAATTTTGTAACATTCTTGGGCGATCTTCCTGTTGCTTCTGGCTATGCCAACCCCTTTTTCGACTGTAAATTTGATGGCAAGGTGGTAAATAGACACGAAAGCTTTCATTTTATTGAGGCCTGGTTGTCCCAATATGGAGTTGTACGGTGATGGGATGTCGACTACTAGGAAATCCAGGTGGGTTGTTATTTTTTCTGGATAATCTCCCATCATAAATGGGAGGTTGATGATTCCTTCAGGAAAGGCACCATCTCTTGTGAAGCCAGTTAATCGCCCTACATAGGTTGTAGTGATTTCTTTGAGATCCCCATCTTTTCAAAACAATGGTGGAAGAGGATGTTTACCGAAGAACCACTGTCGACCATGATTCTTTTCACATGGTAGTTCCGGATGACGGCTAATATAACTACCGCGTTATTCTGGGGATCTGCTCCATTCAGTATATCTTCTTGTGAGAAGATAATTGGGAAGTCTTCTTCTTCTTTTTATCTTTTGGGGCTACTTTCCATCGTGCTTACTAGAGTAGGGGAACAGTTTACTGGGCCACCTGATATGACATTGATGGTTTTGGCCATGGGTTGATTATCTTCTGTTACAGGGTCTCTTTCTCTCTCTTTTCACCCCCTAACCCTTAGATGTTTATCCTTTGCTTTCTTAGGATCATCGGCCACATATTGTAGTAACTTCCCTCTTTTGATAAGTTTCTCAATTTCTTCTTTTAAGAAGCGATATTCATCTGTGTCATGGCCAATGTCTTTATGAAATAGGTAGTATTTATTTCGATCCAGATGACTTCTTTTTTTGATCTTTGGTGGAGGGGAGACCTGGTACCCCTATCTCTGGATTTCGTGGAGGATGTGGGTGGCGGAGCAGTTAATAGTGTGTCTGGGAGTGTCTCTATTTATCACCGTTGGTCTACTTTTTTCGAATCTATGAGCAGAAGATGTTTGCTTGGATCCGTGGTTGTGTCGACAATGGCTTCCTTCTCACCATGATGGCGGGGATCACGACCAGCTCTGCCATCTTTTAATATCTTCTTCTCTGGTTCTTTCATCTGCGTCTATGTGTCGATTCAACATTTCCAAGAGCTCTGAGTAGTCTCTCAGGGGCCATAGATGTAGCTGGTATCTGACCTTCGGGTCTGCAATTCCACTTTGGAGTACTGCTGCCACAATATTGTGGTCTAGCTTTTCCACATCTAATGAGTACCGATTAAATCTACTCACATATTCATGGAGGGTCTCGCTTTCCCTTTGTTTCACCATCATCAAAGATTTCACTATTCTTTTCTGCCTCCGTTGAACTATAAAGCATCTTTGGAAGCATTCTTCTAGATCACTGAAGGATTTGATGGATTCTAGTGCCAAAGTTTGATATTTGGACAATGCTGCTCCTTTGAGTGTTGGTGGGAATGCATGGCATTTAATAGCATCGGAGACCCCTACGAGGGTCATTTGACCATCGTATCTGGCAAGATGATCATCGGGGTCCATAGTGCCGTCGAAAGCTTCTAAAGATGACATTCTGAATCCTTTGGGAATAGGCTCCTCCAGAATTTTCGGGCAGAAAGGGGACCGTTTTGCTAATGCCTGCTTCTCTGGCCATCCTTGAGTGTTCCGTCTTTCCAGTTTTGTGGCATCATCTTTAGGGAGTTATCTTATTCCGGGGTGCGAAGATGCTTCTCTTTCATAGCCATAGTCGACTTGCCTCTAGGTCGGCTCCAAAATGGTATGGACGGTGTTTACTGGGTTACCGGCCGGAATGCCTCGATTGGCTTGTTTTCAGCATTTGCCGGATGTGGTCCATGAACATCAGGCAGTAACGCTCCTAACGTGGGAGCGGTAAGATGGACACTAGCTCCGTTGGGATCTTTCGGTCCGTGTGCTATTGGACATCTCTGATGCTGAGGATGAGGCAGTGGTGGGAGAGCTTCCGCGGCAAGGGTTCCGCCTAGATTGTTCCCTTATTGCCGTATTAATTACTGTATCATCTCACGCATCATGTGCTGCATCGCCTGTTGATTTGTTTGATTGGGCTGAGTCAATAAGTCTTCAAGCGGTGGCACTGTGTTGTTCAGGTTCAATGTGGACGGCATTTTATTGATGATAGCAGGGAGAGAGGAAGCGTCGTTTGCGTTGTTTATAATGTCATCTGACATCTTTTTGGACTTTTTGAAACGCTTCCCACAGGTGGTGCCAATGTTTGAGTTGTTCCCAAATGGAATGCTGACGTAGCTTTTGAGATCTTCCCTCCTTGATTCCTATAAGACCAGAACACGAATCAAAGAACGCCGGGGGTGTTCCTGGCATAAACACTCTGACACTCAAGTTAGTAAACGAGACTTTTGGAGGGAAGATGGGATAGTAATGAGTAAGTTCCCTTAGGGATGCATACCTAGTTGTATTTATAGATGAGCAGGGGTGCATAGTCGAGAGTCTTGCGGATCTGTACGCAGGTCGAACTAAGGAGTTTATTTAGGAGAGGAATCTCTCAAGATACATATCCTAAATTCAGATTTCGTGGGATTCGGGGAGATCCCAAAAAAGTAGTAGTCTGACGTGGCGAGTTGCCAGCTCGATAATATATGTATTAGAGTTCCCTAACATGTAGTGTGTATATGTTTTTATAAACAACATAAAAAAAAATAAAAAATCAAACTGGACACTGCATGGTTATTGTAGCATTAGTGATTTTGAGTGGTGATAAATAAAAATTCATATAAGATGCTATGAAATACTTTTATGAGATCTAAACTGTTGAATGTTTTTCTCCTATTGATATTTACCTACGGTTGCAATATTTTGGTTAGATTATTTTGTTTAGATGGTTAAATTAAGGATTTTTTATTTATGAAAATCTCATCAATTTTGGTGTTTGTTGACTATGGATTTGCAAATTGACCAAATTAAATGATCAGTGCATATCATTGTCACCTTATGTATAGAGTTCCGGAAGTTTGGAAATCAAAAGATGTAAGAATAATCAAATTTTTGAGAAAATTTCAAAATTTTGGTATGTGAACAATATTGTAAATAGTGCTTTGAACAGTGTAGGTGAACAGTAGCCAGAGCTATAGTGAGCCCAACATTGTGAGGGATTCGTACAGATGACTAGGATTCATTTTGATGAATTTGGACTATCCGATCTCCAATTCGGACTATCAAATGGATTTTAGAGTTTTTGGACATTTTGTATCTAATAAAAGATTCAGATTGTTCAAAATGGAGCCAGATCATGTGAATATGAAAGACCAAATTTGATTTATTGATTTCTGGACCATCACAATCTTCGATTTAGATGATCAAATAATTAATTTTGGGATTTTTAGACATTCTAGATCTAATGGAAGGATCAAATTATTCAAAAGGTGGCTAGATCATGTGGATACGAATGACCAAATTTGATTTATTGATTTCTGGATCCCACGATCTTCAATATGGATTATCAAATGGTTGATTTTGAGGTTTTTGGAAATTTTGGATCCAATGGAAGGGTCAAATTGTTCAAAAGGTGACAAGATTATATGGACATGAATGGTCAGATTTTATTTTATTGATTTTTGGACTCCACAATCTTTGATTTGGATAATCAAATAGTTAAAGTTGATGTTCTTAGACATTCTAGATCCAATAGAAATGTCAAATTATTTAGATGGTAGCCAGATCATGAGATTCGAGTGGACAATGATGTGTCCACTAAACCAGTAAGGATATGATCTAAGGTATTGATGTGTTGTGTTGATAGCCAAATCATGAGGTTTGAGTGGATGATGATGTGGTCCATTAAACTAATCAGAATATGATCTAATATATTGTATGATGGCCAGATCATGGGGTATGAGTGGACGATGATGTAGTCCACTAAACCAGTCAGGATATGATCTAAGGTATTAATATATTATGATGATGACTAGATCATGAAGTTTGAGTGGTGATGATGTGATCCACTAAACTAGTCAAAATATGATCTGATGTGTTATAATGATGGTCATATCATGAGGTTTGAGTGGATGATGATGTGCTCTACTAAATCGGTCAGGATATAATCTGATGTGTTATGATGTTAGCTAGATCATGGGATTTGATGAGCAGTATGTTAAAAATATGAGGTATCTTCCTAAACCGATATTGTAATCCAACAAACCAGTCAGTATATAATTTAAAGTGTTAATTTGACGAGATGATGGTTAGATGGAGAGGTTTGAATGAGCAACACAAAAGGGGTGAGATGTATTTCCATAACTTGATGCTATGGTCAGTCAAACCAGATGGTTTATGTTATGTGGTGTAGTATGACTAGTATTTTATAACATATGTTAGCTACATCTATATTACTTAGTGAGTTGCTGTGACTCGCCCCAATATTATTTACCTTTTTTTATAGAAAATGTTGCTCGTGGAGGGTATTAGTCATGGTATGGGGATAGATGTAGCAAACTTTTCTATGATAGTGATTTTTAAAGAACAATTGTTATATTTTTGTTTTAAATTGAAGGATTGTACTTGACCATATTATGGATTGTATGGTATTATTATATATTTTTTCTTATCTGTGAGTTGTTGTGGTTATTTTTGTAGTTATCTCTCATCTCTAGTGTGATAGATCTTGGGAAATTTACTCCTGAATTTGGGAATGACATTTAATTATGCTATCCCTAGGACCAGGGTGTGACACTTTCTATTTATTCTTGTCTAATAATGAAGCATGAAGATATACTTAACTTAAGCATGCTTAATTTGATCTCAAATACTGTTATAATGAGCATGGTCAATGAATTTATAAATATTTTTCCATTGGTTGATATTAATTTTTTCTATCCATTTTTGTCCAATAATAGTTCCAAATTCATTTAATTTAACAGAATATCAAGATATGTTTCACTTCAGCATACTTAGTCCAATATTAAATACTAATATAATAAGCATGATCAAGGAATTTGTAGTTGTTTCTTCAGCAATTTGTGGCAATTACCTTTTGTTTAATCTTGTCTAATAAGAGTTCTAATTCATTTAATTTAATGAAGCATTAAGATATGTCTCACTTAAGCATGCTTCTTTTGATCTTAAAGACTAATATTAGTTATGTGATCATGTTGTGTGGTAAAGAAGTTAATACTTCATTAGCAAAATGGAAGTACTCATCCCCAAGCATGATTTAATCAAGTTTCAAAAGTTGGTATAGCTTCCAATTGCCATTCAACTTGTAGTCCCCAAAAATTTACTACTTTGTAGTCTTCAAAATTTTATCACTGATCACTGCTCCATACTCAAATCACCTCATCCAATAACTATAAGGTTAAAAATTCTATTCAATCATATTTCTACCTACATTTGTTGATTATCACAATATTTATTTCTATGTATATAGTCATAAACGAATGTTAAGTCTTTTCTTTCCTAACAAATTTAGTGATTTATTAGAACCCTATTGGAAGTAAAATCTAGAATGTCTATTTAGAGACTCATTTATTTCTCAACCAACAATAGAACACCCTTTGTTTTTTTCTCATCCATAAACGCATGTTTTTATGACATCATATGGAATAAAATCTTTGCTTGATATTCAAACATGGATATAATTAAAGATATTGATAATAGAAGTAGTACACATGATGATATAGAAAAATTCATAATGTATGCATTTACCACTCAAACATGCTCACACATTCCATAAACACCTATAAAAAAAATAATTCAAAAAACCAACACTAGTATTGACATCAACTTATTTGATGTCAAATGTGAATAAGTTTTAGTCAAATAAAGCAAGCCCTTCATTACAAAGTTATGAGGAATTATATAGGAATGTGACTTGGCCTGGGCTCAACCCAAAACCTAACTAACCCAACGTAAAGGTATATAGGATTAGGTTGAAGAAATGGAAAAAGTGGGTTGGCAAAATCCAGTTTAACCTAACCAAATATGTTAATTGGATTGGTTTAAGTTAAGGGTTTGATAACCTAATTTCGTATACACCTAAATTATCTAAACTATCTCATTACATTTGCATGCCCATCCATTTCCCATACACATTTACTTATTTTTCTATTGAAAATATATTTTAAATTTTTTTATGTTACTAGAGATAAAATATTTACTTGAAATAAATTTAAAATAAAAAATTACTATAACCTTAAATAAAATTTTAATTTTTTGACTCAAATACTCAACCAAACTCCAAGCAAATTTTGTTAAGTTGGATTAAGATTTTTAAAATAGAGTTGGTTAGGTTGAGATTTTGCAAATAGGTTAGGATCTACTTGGATAGAGTATATAAGGGAGTGTATTAGAAAAGAGGAATTTTCATATTGGTCCCCAACCTTTACCCTTAATTCCAAATCCATCCCCATTTTTTCATTTATCTCAAATCCATCCTCATATGCAAAGTTTTGTTCCCAATCCATC
>JAYJMB010002706.1:0-14964 GCA_036873735.1 Pouteria campechiana
AGAGAGAGAGAGAAAAAGAAGCACAAAGTAAGAAAAAGAGTCGGATGCCTCAAATACTACTTTCAAGGTATTTTTTGATTACAAACTTTTTGCCTATAAGAGTTTTGAAAGAAATTTTGAAGGAAAGAATGTTCTAAAGGGAAAAGTATTTGATTTTAATATGTTTGGAGATAAGGAGGGAGTGTGGAATCTTCTTGTGAGTAGATGGTTTAAATATCAAGGATGGGAAGAAATTTCAATAACCAAGATCTTACTTATGCTAAGCTAGTGCAAATAGTGATTAGCAACTATAACACTAGCCCCAAGAAGACTTGGATAGGCAAAGTAGATATTGACTTGAGCCCAACCAATATGAGGTCTAAGTTCAATTTGCTTGAAGTAGAGGAAATATTTCAATGGCCAGAGACCAAATCAAAACTATTTTCAAATATTGCAAAAGCAGAGATAGGAGAGTAGGTGTTTCTTCATGATACCTATCTGAATCTTGGCTTGAAGCTAGCCCACAATATGATATATAATAATATTTATCCTAAAGTGGTAGCACAAATCAAATTCCTAAAAAAGATGCCAAGATCCTATGGGCGTTGAAGAACAAGAAGAAAATTGATTTGGCTCAAATCATGTCTAACCCTCTCTACATGGTTAAAACCAATTTAAGATTCCCCCTACCTTATGTAGGAGTGTAAGTCGGGGCGGGTTCAACTCAAACCTGAATTTCAGGTAGGTTTGGGAAGCCATTATTCAACCCGAACCCGCACCTACTTAGGGTTAGGGGCGAGTACGAGGGTTGGGCAACTCATTCTAACCCAAACCTGCATCCCTTCATTAAAATAAATAAATAAAATAAAAATATGCCTCTGCAAACCTATTCTTTAAATTAAACTTCAAAAAATTAAACGCAGTGGAGGTGCGCTAGCTGATGGTTGGGTTGCTTCACATTATATGAAAGAAATTTATCTCTGAGGAAACCTTTGATGGAATCTTCTATTGTCCACCTATTTCCAATGAAGTTGCATCTAATTTGACATTTATTTTATTTTTGTTCGTGTAAAGATCCATACAGTTGGATTTCTGGTTGCCCACCTATTTTTAACATAGTTGCATTACAGTTCACATTTTTATTTTTTTGAAAACAGCCTTATAGCTAGACATGATGGATGTCTTGGTAATTTAGTCCTTCACGTTTAGTTGATTGATTGATTCTAAATTTTCTGCCTATGATTGGGCTCAACATATTTGTATCTGGTATCCTCTTTAAAATCTACATAGCATTTATTTAACAGATCCCAAATTTGAATATTATGTGAATTAATTATATCTGATGTATGATTCATTATTTAGTTTGTCATAATCTTTCAACCCGAACCCAAACCTGAAGTCAACCTGCACATATAAGGTTAGGGCTAGAAAAAAATTATAAAAGTGAGGATTAGGGTTAGGGTTGGGGAAAGATTGTAAAAGTGAAGGCTAGGGTTGGGCCAACTTAAACCCACCCTACTTACACTCCTAACCTTAAGGCATGATGTTCACCAAATTCATAAGAAATTCTAGATAGATGCTAAAATGAATTTGGTGAACAAGTTAAGAAGACCAACATTGTAGGAGAGTCCACCATCAACAGATTGATATTCAATTTTACTGAAGATGGATTAATATTTGAGAAGGGAAAAAAGAAAGGTAAAGATGAAAGGATAGAATAAGTAGAGAAAATAGTAGAAGTTGAAGAGAGAAGAGAAGAAGGAGAAAGAAGAGTTGAAGGTGATGATAGAAGTTAGAAGAGAAGAAGAAAAAGAAATGAGAGAAGAGAGAAGAAAAGAAAGTCAAGTAGCAATAGTATCTACCTCTAAATCCTCAAAACCTCAAACTTCCATCTCTAAAACCATACCAACACCCTCTACTCAACCAAGACCCAGCCAACCAACTTAAAACTTCACCCCTAACCTAGCCTCCCTTGGAGCCTTCATCACCAACCAACTCCATACCCAACTTGAGCTAGTATACACCAAACTTGAGAACATCGAGATTAATAACAACCAGTGAACAAACTAGCTTCATTAAGACTAATTTCACTCATCTTGCATGGCTATTGTTAGATTTCATCAACAAAGAATTAATCAATGCAAGGTGGCTTAATATAAACTATTCATAATTATTGTGCATTGATTTCTTAGCTCTCATACTGAAATATGTATATACTTTTCTAGGGTCTGTATGCAAGAGCTTCAAGTCTAATGAGTGATGATAAAAATGAACATTTCTAGTTCTCTTGGAATTTTTTAGACTTGGAGTATTCACTCTGTTTGGAATTCTTTCTCCCTCTAGATTTTTTTTTTCAAATGGAGCATCTAATTTTCTCAATTATTCTGTTTGCAGTTGTTCAAGCTTATCATGAGTAATGAGCAGAGAATCAATAACAACTTCTTCTCATGATTACTCTATAATCTTTCTCTCTGAATGAATATCCAAGATAATATCTACTTAATCATTTTTTGAATCAAAATTTTCAAAGTTATTCATTTTACTGATCAACCCATGTAATACTATGTATACGTAAGGATGCTACTTGCATTTGTATCCCATGTGAATTTCAACTATTCCACAAATGGATCATTTTGCAATCATTTAAGTAGATTTGAAATTGATCTTCAATCAATATTTTAGACTGTCATTTTACATGGAACACTTTGATTTTTTTTATATTTTTATCTTTAGCAGGCCATTTATCAATATCTTCTTCTTTAGAAACTTTATGGTTGGCATATACCAATATTCAACTCCTTTGTGCCAAAATTAATATTAGACTTTTGTTAGTAGCAATCAATCATTCTCCTACGACTTCATTTGCATGAGTCAAATATGTATTATTCAATTAATGAAGCATTGTCATCTAATTCAAGACTTAATGGATCTTTTTCTCCTCATAGACTTGTTGTCATTTATCTCCAAAGGCTGTTATGGTTGCATTTTCACCGTTTTAATTCATTGGACAATTTGTGGGTGAACTATCATGTGCATTGGCCAATGATTATGATATTCGTATAATATTATTAATATTTTCTCTCAATCATGATCAACTCAACTCTATAATCCATGCGGATGAGATATGCAGTAATCCAATTCTTCTTGGTTCCTATAGGTTTTCTAAGACCATAAAATTACTAAGCTTTGGATTTTAGCTAGACAACTTCCTAAGTTGTTTCTTTCTAGCGCTAAGCTTCTTGAGAAGATTTCAAACTGAATAAACAATCATTAGAAGACCTCAAGATCATCCATTTAATATTGAGAAGTAGAAGCAATTTTCTACTCATGATTTTTCATATGAATTTAAATTTAGATGAGCTTAGAAGCTTTCATAGATTATGTGATTAGAATCTATCTACTCAAAATGATGCTGTATATAAAAGTGTGAGGTCTCTAAGAATAAAACATGAAAGCATAATTGGTTTGAGTTCAAATTACAATACCCGCACTTTCCTTTCTTTTCTGGCATTTGGCTTCTTAGAACAATGTCCCTCCTTTATCTTGTATCAAGGAACCATTTGTTTCTTGGGGGAGATTGATATTTCTTCTTCTTTTAATCTTCTTTCTTCAATTCATAACTTTTTAATGAAAAGGGATCATTTACACTTTTGAAGGAAAGACACTTCTGCTTCTTTCTCTTCCTCATTGTTAGTCCACTTTTTCTTTTTCTTTCTTCATTCTCAACTTGTTTTAAACTTCCCCCCTCCATCTTCTGGAATGTTCTTCATCTCGATTCCTGAATATGTTCTATTTATCAGTTAGCTTTCTTTCATAGATTTGGCTTTCTTCATTATTTTCTTCTTTCAGAATTCTCTCCTTTTCAGTCTTTGCAATATTATTTGCCAAATCATTTTCTTCAATTTTGAATTCTTCTTGAGGTAGGCCCCCCTTAACCAATGAAGAATTTCCTTACCATTTGATTTCTTTCATAGATTCTTTATTTTTATGTTCTTATTCTTCTTTTGGGGATTGCTCCTCTTTTTCTTTTTCTTCTTCCTTATTTCTTGCACTCAAGTCACTCTCAATAGACGAGTTAGCTTCACTTAAATGCAATTCAATTTGCCCCTCAGAAATTGCCTTTAGCTTGTCCAATACTTCCTTTGTACTTTTACAAGCTAAGACGTGCTTGCATATAGTGAGGTAGAGAGCATATAGTAAGGAATTCATTCCCTTTACATTTTTGGGACTTGCTCTCTCTTCATCCTCATTGGTGCTAATAAATTATCTTCCATAGCTTGATATCATTGGCCATAAAACACATCTCCATTCTTCTCTTCCAGGTGCATAATTTATCCCATAAAACTATGGAAGCTTAGTGGTAGAGTGTCCTTCAATAAACATGGAGGATGAGGATAATATGTTAGCCATTTGGATTTTTATAATTATTTATGTACCTCACTTTGATACCACTTATTGGTCCCTATGTTTTGGCTTAACCCAAGAGAGGAGAGTTGAATTGAGTTTATAAAATTTTCTTACTCAAACTCCTGTTAATTAAATTTCCTCTTTTAGTGTGATTTGCTATGGAATAAATAAAAGAAGGTAAAATGCAAGTAAATAAACCAATTACATAGGAGACATAATATACAGTGGTTCACGACAACTTTCCTACTTTACTCTTCTAAGTACACACTTCTTACATTTTGGATTTCACTATCTCAATGGAATATAAATTAGTGTTACCACACTCTTTTAGATTCCAGTTCTAGGGGCATAAATAGTATAACAATTGATTATGAGACATAGTCCAACAATCAAGTTGTTCTTCTTGATTCCAGCTCAAGGGGCTTTAAATACACCTCGATAAGTTGATTATGAGACATACTTCAACAATCACACTTATTCTTCTTGAGGTTGGTCTCTTATACCAACTTAAGGAATCCACAACTGTAAATAAGATATAAGAAATTACACTTTTACTAGTGTATCAATAAATGCACTGGAGAAGCTTTGTAGTCCTTGAATAGCTCACTTGATGATGAGGATCTTCCCTTTGTGTAGATGAAAGAGGCCTTGAATGAAGATGTGAAGATTGAAAGCTCTTGAATAAATATAATGAAGTTTTAGTGCTTTGACCTTGGATTGTAAAGATTTCTTGAATATTAAAGCTCAATTAATAACTTTAGAATGTCCCAACATTTTTTCTTAAATAGATCTCTCAAAAAGTAGACCATTGGAAATCACTAGGTAACAATATAGGGCTTTGTAACATTCAAATTTTAGACTATTGGATTTGGCAGGTGGTATCGCTGGCAAGTACAATATCAGCTGCGGTCCAAGTGATATGGCAGGTGGTAGGGGATAATAGTTGCAGTTAGAATCCTAGCTTCTTCTAAAACTCATGCTACTATCCATTGGCAGGCAGTTGTGGTATTGATTATGCTTCAGGCAAAATGCATAGGCAGCGTGGGCTTTGCCAAGTGGTTCTTCTTCTGATACAGTAGGTGGTATCAGATGGCACCTCTGGCTTCAACTTTTATCATAGGTGCTACCCGCAGGCAGCTACAACATTGGTAGTGGCTGTCCAAGGACTACACTTCTTGATTGAAATACCACAGGTGGTATAGAAGGCGGTTACCGGGTAGGCAATTAGCATAGGTGGCTATTTTTTTTTACTACGGTCTTATACTACACGTAGTTGATATTTTTGTTAGCCTTGATATTTTTAACATATTTTCATTGTATATTTGTTAATTATCAAAATACAAGTAGTCACACTTTATTTGTAACATGGAACATTCTCATTCATATCAATGAATTTTCAACTAACAGAGGCCTATCAAACTTCTTGAAAACTAGGAGTTTAGGTTCTAAATTGAGCAGGAATCTTTGCCAACCAATGTGGGCTTGTTAGACAGTCTAGAGTTGAGTGACGGATAAGGGAAAACACAAGACAAGGAGAGCACCATAGGTTGTTTGACTAAAAGAGGCACCAAAAAGAGCTTGTTGACTCCAATAATAAAATTTCATAAAACGCAAAATTAGCTATTGTGAAATATTTAATGCTTGGAAATAATTAAATATAGCTATTTCTTGATCTTGATCTATAAATATGTGTTGTTGTAAAAATTAAATTTTTTTTGATGAATTTATTATGCATTTATTGTAGGACATGCAAAGGCATTTAAGTTTTTAAATGCTCAAATAGAGAGGTATTTCCTCCATTATATTTTAAGTGATCAAGAATTCAAAGGCACATCAGCAACAACATTAAAGAAGCAAAATCTTTATTTTACTAGGTATATTTTATTTTTTTTAAGATTTACTCTTTAAGACTATTTCATTTTGTTGAAACATATAATAAGTAGCTCAAGTGAGAAAGTAGAGAGTGTTTTGTGCGGTTGAAATAAATATCTTAAAATTATTAAGATTGTTTGATGCAGTTGAAATTAAATGCTAAAATAATGGATAAAAGACTGAAAAGCCCTGAAAAAATAGGCTGAGTAAATAAAATATTGATTAAAACAATATAACTAAAATATTTATATATAACTAAAATGGATAAATTTTAACTTAGAAAAAATAATTAAAATATTTACAACCTTATTTAAATGGATAAAATTAAATTTAATGAAAGTTATTTAAAAGTTATCGAATTTTCAAATTACCAAAGATGTCATTGCAAGATAGGCATGTGGAAGTGATTTTGAGGTAAGAAAAAATGGAAACATATAAGTAGAGTGGGTATTTCTACAATTAAATAATATATACAATAATATTTTAGGAAAATAAAAGTTTCGTAAGTCAAAATACACCTTCGTACAGCTTACGGCTTGCATATCAAAAGAGGCAAATAAGCCTTTTCTGTAAGCGTAATCAAATATGACTTATTTTTATAAGCTATTTGTTTTAAGAAAAAGTAACCTGTAAGCCTTCAAAATAAGCCATATCAATCATGCTTTTTGTGCACTAGACCTTTTAAGGCATTGCTTGTATAGCCAAACGTTTTAACTTTGTAGGCTATCCATTGGCAAGAGGGTTATCTTTCAGTAGAGTTGATTTTATCAAGCATTGGTAAACTTAGAAAAACCAAAAATAGTATATTTCAAAGAGTAGAATAGGCACCAAGTTGAACCCACACCATTATATTTTTCTTATTTCATTCTTAATAAAAACAGCTATTTACTTTTATTCTTAGCCAAAAGTTTTTAAGACTTAATTCAAAAGCCACTCCTCACGTTTCATTTACAGGACATTCAGAAAGCATTGGAAGTTATGGCGGGAAAACGTGAAGCATCATTACAAGGAACGCTTGCGTAATCTCTTTTGGATCAAGTGTCTTCCTTGACCTAAACTCCATGTGCATATAACATTTTATCTACTTCTTGTTTGCGTGAATACGACTATGACTGAATGGTGTCAATCATTGGGCCAAAAAGCGGGGATTTAGGTTGAGGCTGATAATGGATGGCAGTCGTGCCACTGGCCAGTGATTGATTCGTAAGGTGGTTTAGGTGCAAGCGGCAGCATGGTTGCGGGGGAACGCTGCGATGTTGTTGATTATTAAGGAAAAAAAGCATCAAGACACTTTTGTCTTTCCATGCATAAATTTCAGGGAAGCATTGGCAATTTATACATCTCGTTATTATTAGGATACAATTGAAAATTTGAGAGCTTGTAGGCAATTATGCACTTTTCAATAGAATTTGTCAGCCACTAAGCTTCCCTTCACGTAGAGGCTAACACACCTTGGTTTGCCTATTTAAATGATGATTCTACATACCACGACATCTCCAAAAAAACCCCGCATTCTGTACAAGATTCTTCTCTGGGTGTTTCAAGTACCGCAATGTTCTACAATCCATTTTACCTCAAACCAACAAGAGCAGCATTGGTGATAAATGCATGACAGTATAATGAGAAAGGAAGCTTTCTATTATGAAGGTGCTGGACCCAAAAATTGGGGCGAAGAAAAAACTTAACAAAGATCACCAGCAGATGAAGCTGGGTTAGATATTATGATCCATGAGTAATACAAGTTCGCACCTTTTCTTTGACTTCAGCAACTCGAACATAGATTACAAGTTCTTCGTCCAAACAGGTCTCACTAGATGATATGCATTTTAACAATTCATTCAGCTTCTGAATCCTATCTTCTAGATGAAATAACTTCTCCATCTCAACAAAGATCTGCTCATTGCGCCTTGTCTCATTTCCATAGCCATAGCAAACGATTTCCTGCTCAGACTTCTCCAAAGAACCTTTCCTTCTTGAACTAGTCATTTTCTTCTTTCGGTGGATTCCACTGGCAACCTGAAAGATATAAGATTGTTAAACCAAATCCACATGAGAGGTTAGGAAATTAAAGGACAAAATTTGCTACTCATTGGAATATAGGACCTAACGAAAGGATGGTTTAGCAGCTTAGGTTGCATTTGGATATGGGAATTTGAAAACTTACTTTTGGAAACTCAAGAAATGAGATATTGTACTAGGAATATTTGGTTCTTACACAACTTGAAACTTGAGGTCAGGAGCAATAATACTAGGAATATTGTACAGACATCAAATGAAATTACAAAGAAGTGGAAAAAGATTTGAATTTTTGTAAGAGATCTGGCATCCAGTATGAAAATGACCATGAGAGTGGTTTATACTTTTATCAAAACATTAAATTTGAGGAAAAATCTTGAGTTCTTTACAAAAATTTCCTTAAAAACCAAGAAATATGGATCTTCAAAAAAATCTCAACATCAAAATGCCCTTGAAATAGATAAAGATTATGACTCCAGTTTTTTTAATGCACACTATGACCAATAAATGAATATTTGTGTGGTGGTGGTCATATGTATGGTAGGATGTTTGTCTGATTCAATGAATTGACAGTTAGATGAGTGTATGGGTTTTTGTTTCATGAATGCATATATGGGTGTTTAAATGGATAGATGGATCATTGGATAGTTTGAGAGATTGCCGCCCTCTTGCATGGATGAATGGTTAGATGGATGATTGTATGGTTAGATCAATAATACTGCACATAAAAATATGGTTGGATGTGTAGATGGATCGATGGATAAATACTTGAAATATATGATCAATATTAATGCCTCTGTCATCTGACCTTACTGTATTTTTCTGTATCCGCCAATGATTTGCAGTTCACAAGCTCAACAGTTTTAACTTAACAGTTCTGAATTTTTATTGACTTAAGGCTATTCATAGTTTTAAGTGTGGACTAGACCAAGGAAGGAACAAGTTCCAGCAGAACTAGTTTGAGCTTTGAACTTTAAACCCACTGCTCATGTATTTTTCCAAAACATTTAGATATTGGAAGGCATAAGACATGATGAGATATCCACTGACATCTGCCTCTGCCAACTAAGCTTTAGATGATTTCTATGCATCAGCATGTGTTTTAACCAAAGGTTCACCATTCACATGTTCTACTAGTCGAACTAGCTGATTTTGCCATTTCAGTAGTTTAGTGCTGTTTATGGTTTTGAACATGAATCAGACCTGGATCCAGCAGAACAAGTATGAACCTAATAGTTTGCTTTAGTTTTCAAAGCATTGATATCAAACCCATTCAAAATTTCAGAACAATGAACCAAATCTAAACATTCCAGGACATTTACAAAAAGGGGCTGTTTGGTTGGGGGGGAAAGAGAATGGAAATTTTCATTTCCAGAAAGATTCCATCTCCCAAGGTATTGGTTTGTAACAACCGTACTTTTTTTTTCATCATAACCTATTGTCCCCATCATTACCCCCAGCCCTATCTATTATAATTTTATTCGCTTTACGACTGACATCATCCTATACTTTTCTTTCCCCAACCAAACAGCCCCAATATCGAACAAAGTCAGACATCTACTGTTTCCGCATCTGTATTCGCAGATTAGACATTTGAGCATTATCGCATCGGGCCAAAAAAAAAAAAAAAAAAAAAGATGTCCTAGCGTAAGAATCAGGCAAGTCTGCTTGCACAGTAGGGCACAAATTAATATAGGATGTGAAATTCTGGTAAGACGTGTTTAACTGACTGCCATCTTGTATCTCAGGTACAGCTGTCATTTGGGCCATGTCATCAACCTGGAGCAACCCACTAGATGCTATGTTTAGACACCATGAAAACCTATAGTAGCTAAACTTATAAAATCAAACTGAGCCTTTTTGCATGCAAAAGAAAATGGGAGGTCTATATAGGATTTTCAATACCTGGATTATATTGGAGGGTGGGGCATCCACTGACCTGCTACACTGCCTTTTCAGGGGAGTTGCCATCAACCTGAGGTTCTTTCTCAAGCAAACTCTCCTGTTCTTAAAAGCAGGTTTACTGGTAGCTAAAGACACCAAACAGTTGTTGGCCGTAAATGGTGCTTGATCAGCAATATGATTCTTCCCTGTTTCAGTGTTTGATACTTTAGCAATTTCATTACTGCTGATGTTTCTTCTGTTTTCTGCCTGAATTATCAAGGTGGAAAGGTCAATATGGTAGTTAGAGTTGGAGAAGACCATAAATTGTTATTGAAAAGTCAATAATTTTAAACTCTTTGGGCTGTCTCCAACATGTTCTTTGCAGTTGCCTCCCAGAAGGACCATAATCCATCTCAAGTTTCAAAGTTTAAAGCACAAATCAATGATCCATTTAGTATGGCATATAGACCGTCTATATGCTTAATCTGACCTTGGAGAGGCAACTTCCCCTCCTTAATTGCCATTTTGAAAGTTCTTATTTATAAAATAAATAAACGTGCCTATAACTTGCAAGTGAGCAAAGCACATTTTAAGCCTGACAGGAGCGGAAAGGCAAGAGTCCAGCTAAAATCAGTATCAGAATTCTCACACTGCTCTATCCAAAGAAACAAAGACAATGTTAACAGATCCAAACACAGCTGAAAAATGGGGTTTTCTTCGATGGATACAAAGCCAGTAATATGAAAGCTGAGATATGAGCATTGCATGTCTATAATACATTCCTTCTAAATTAATCATGACCATCCCATTGACTAAGCATCACAAACAATAATGAATATTGCAAAGGGATACATAAAAGACGACAAGTATAAAACACAGATAAAACAGTAGAAGGTTTGAACATCTCAAAGCTACCCGGAAAATTTCCACAAAACAATAGGGAATAGAAACTCACCTTTCTGATTTTGAGGGCCATGTATCGAGCATTCTTGAACCACTTGTTGACCTGAAAATAATACCCAACAAACATATGCTTGAGAATAGATGCACTAAACAGACACTTCTGTTTACTGGGGAAGTGGTATTGCTCAAACTTCCCATTGTTCCAAATTACTGTTACCTGTCAAAATAATTTTTTTCTTTTTTAAAAGATATCATTCAAACCTCCTCTTAAGCCTTTTGCAAGAAAGAATAACATTTATAATTCCTACATCTGCAATTTTTTGGAGCCCTTCCTGTGAGAAAATACACCCAGATGACCAAAAGAACCACACCATCATGATTTAAACCTCTAGTCGGTGAGTTGAAATAGCAAAGCAGTGGATGCACTTCACATGGATAACTTTTCTAATCGGGTATCCCACATAACTTCTTCAGTGGCCTCTTTTTTAAGTTCACATTCCAATTTGGATGGGTAAAATAGTGATAGAAACGGTAGATGCTACATACATAATGATGCACCTGAGATTATGGCTTAAAAAATTAGAGACAGCTACATAATATAAGATTCACCAAGTGAGCACCATCTAATTTAATTTCACCTTTGATTAGGAAGTGATGACAGTTTGCAAACAATCGGACTACAAAGGCTTCAAAACTGGCTGTGGAAATCTATTTACCATAGGATGCAGACATTTTCACATTTCTTCTTCTGAAAGCCCCAAGTTAAAAAATTGACTGCACAAAAATGAAACTTTTTGGTCATCTTAGCAATAGAACTACGAATCATTTCCAAATGCTTTGACAAGATCCCATGCCCCATTCATTAAGTTTTCATGTAAGCCTTATCTTGAAAAGTTGGGAAAAGAATATTATTTTCCTTTTCCTTCTTTAGTTCGAACTTCGAACAAGCTATAACAAGAAAATGTGTTTAGGATTTTACCAAGGGAAATGAAGGCATAAAAAATGACAGAAAAGCTATCAAGATGATAGCATTTATACTTAAGAAATTGTGAATTGCTTAAATTGATACATCACAATTTCAAGAAGTGAAAAAGTATCATCTGCTACATTTTATAGAAGTGGGAACCACATTGGTTGGGCAAATCATATTTTGATAGGCAGGTGCCAAGGATCACCCTAAAAGGTGGCTGCTGAGAGCCAATTATGCCTATTCTGGATCATTATCACCATATCCTTTAGTAGTGACGTAGGACAAGTAGGAAGAAGAGAGAAGAAAGAGGAAGAAAACTTTTAAGGGAAGAAGGGAAGAAAGGAGAGAATTAGGAAAGAATTTAGGAGAATTAGGGCAAACAAAGAAGAATTGTATTTCAATCATTAAGTGTTATCAACTCTAATATAAGCTACCATATTTATAGACTTGAAAGCAAAACCCTAAAATATGTGTAATAAGTACAATACCAAAAATACCTTCTAAATCCCTAATCAAATAAACAACCCTAATTATTATGATTGCGCCTAAAATAAGTACGAATTTAGTGCATATCATGATTCTCATCAATTCTCCCCCGCTTGAAAGAACTCTTTACTGGAGAGTTCGCATAATGATATTGATCAAGCAAATCTGAGTCCAATGCTTGAAGTTCCTCTTCAGATATCTATGTAGCATTAGTGTCAGGCTTGTTCTCCACTACACAAGATACTTATGTAGTCCGCCTGAAGAAGAAGTAATGAGCTCATCTTGGAGGATACTCTCAACCTGATCTGTAGGTGTGAATTGTGTTTGGCGTAGAACTGAAACAGAATCCAAAATTAAAGAAATCCCTTGGTTTGGTACCTCTGCAAGTAAAAGAGGAGACTCGAAGGTGCCTTTATAAGGAAATAAATCCTCCATATTGAAAGTTGAACTAATCCTTAAATTTGGAGGCAAGTTAAGAACATATGCATTTGATCCTAATTTTCGTAAAATATGAAAAAGATCATTGGCTCGTACAAACAACTTTTTAAAAGAATTTTTAGGAAATCTCTTAGGTTACATACGAACCACAACATAATCACCTTCATCAAACTCATGATGGTTACGGTGTCCATCAACAGCAAGTTTATAAGTTTCATTACTCAGCACAATTTTCCTTCTTATAGTGGCATGAACATCATGAATATTCTGTGCAAAGGTATTAGCAGAAGCAGAAACATGAATATCAAGTGACAAGAGTACAAGATCAATGGTAGCATGAGGAGCAAAACCTTGGACAATCTCAAAGGGAGACTTTCCTGTGGATCTATTAACAAAATTATTATAGGCAAACATTGCAATATACAACACTGAATCCTAAGTACCTAAATGTTCACCTACCAAACATATAAGTAAGTCTCCCAAACTTCGGTTAACAACCACGGTTTGACCATCAGTTTGTGGGTGAAAAGCAGAAGAAAATTTCAGTTTAGTATTAGAAAGTTTCCACAAAGTTTTTCAGAAATAGCTCACAAAATGGACAACCCTATCAGACAAAATAGTAGATGGCAATCCATGTAGTTTGACAATCTCTTTGAAAAAATAATTTTGCCACATATGAAGCATTAGCAGTCTTTTGAGATGGTAGAAAATGAGTCATCTTTGAGAATCGATCCACCACTACTACCAAAATAAAATCAAACCCTCTAGGGGTCTTAGGCAAACTAAGAATAAAATCAATGCTAATGTCTTACCAAGGAGTGTGTGAAACAGGTAATGTTGTGTAAAATTGTGTTTCTTTTCTTTGCTTTTGCTAGCTGACATGTTCGATATATAGACACAATTCTAGCAACATCACATTTCAAAGAAGATCAATAAAATCTATCTTCAACTAGAGCTATTATTTTGTTAATACCAAAATGTTCTATAATGCCTCCTGTATGTAATTCCCAAATCAAAAAATCATGCAAAGAAGTGTTGGGATTATATAACTTAGACCCTTAAACAAATAACCATTCTTAACCACACAATCAACATATTTTTTACGGTTTCCACTTTACACTTCCTGAAAAATAATACCAAACTCTGGACACGTGACATACTCATCCTTCAACCCATCAAAACCTATAACATTGACATTCATTGTTTAAAGGACTGGAACTACATGACTGAGGGCATCCATTGATTTGTTCTCAACACCTGCACGATACTTCAGAACAAAAGTATATTTCTGAATAAACTCTATTTACTTAGTATGTTTGGCACTAAGTTTACGCTGTGATTGCATATATTTCAAAGCTTGATGATCAGAATAAAGTACAAACTCTTGAAGTAATAAGTAATGCCGCCAATACCTCAATGCTTATACTACAATGTAAATTTTTTTATCATATGTCGAATATCTTTGCTTAGTTTCATTAAGTTTCTCACTAAAATATACAATGCGATGACATTGGTTTGCATAAAATAACACTTCTTCAGATTCACATACAATTTTTTAACACAAAGTGTTTCGAGAATGTGTCTCAAATGAACAATATAATTTCTTAGAACGACTGTAAATTAATATATTATTAAAATAAACTACCAAAAATTTTCCAATGAAAGGTCGTAAAATCAGAGTAATCGCCCTCATGAAAGTACTAGGTACATTTGACAATCCAAAGAGCATCACTAACCATTCATACAACCCATCTTAAGTCTTAAAGGAAGCCTTCCACTCATTGCCAGTTCTAATTCAGATTTGATGATATCCACTTCTAAGATCGATTTTGGAGAACCATTGTAAGCCACTCATTTGGTCCAACATATTATCTAATCGAGGTATTGGAAATCTATACTTGACTGTTATTTTGTTTATGACTCGATTATCCGCACACATTCTCCAAGATCCATCTTTCTTCAAAGTCAACAAAGCAGGTACAACACATAGACTTAGACTTTCACGAATG
>JAYJMB010002707.1:0-14959 GCA_036873735.1 Pouteria campechiana
GGAAAAATCCTTTGGTATTTTCCAAAGGCGGCCAATTCCGGTCATGTCGTTCCATTTGCATTTATTTCTTCCTCATCATCTCTTGAGCCCGATTTCGTGAATTTCAAACATTTGGTTTTCTCTTGACATATTGTTTACTTGAATTATTAACCCGAACTTAACCTGAATTCAACCCGCATGGTGAAAGATAGGATTAGGGTTGGGAACACTCTGACCTGGTATAAACTGAAGCAATTTACACCCTAACTACAGTAATGAATATAGTACTGATACCTACAAGTCAATCAAACATAGAGTAGGAGGGCCATTTATGTCATTGGGAACCAGACAGTTTGCCTCTCTTAGGGTTGCAATCTAGCAAACAAATAGGTAGCATTGACAATCTTACATTAGCCAACTTGGATGCTTGCTTTTATTTTCTATATGATTTCCTTTCATATTATATTTTTAAATTTATGTATTTTGTATATCTTGATTATGATAGTCGAGTACAAATCCAACTAATCAATGGAATGGACATACTTTGAGGGCCAGGTTTATGATGGATATGGCAATGTTGTACCACCTCATGATCCAAATGTGTATGCTGCTGCAAGGCAATGAGGAATGTTTAACATTAAAAAGTAAAGGACATATAAATGTCTTGTCATGGGTGATTTACCTTTAATGAATTTTATTCATTTGTAAACTTATTCAACTTTTCATGAGAGGCCTAAGCATGTGAGTGACCCTCACTACTTTATATATAATAGATTAAAGCTATGGTTTATGCTAACTTGTTACTAGTATTTGGCATTTAAATTACTATTAAATAAGCATATGGAGAGTTAAAAAGGCTGTATTTTCTGAGTGAATTTTGTTGCATAAAAATAGAAGAAAATCATGGTTGCATTTCATATTTTTGTTGTAGTGAATTATATATAAACCAAATATAGCCAAATATTTGGCTTTGTATAAACTAAATGCAGCCAAATATTTATATGTATGCAAATAATAAAAAATGGTTGTATATATTTGTTGAATGCATATAATTATATACAACCACAAAAAATGGTAGCATATAATTATATTCAACCAGCGAAAACTAGGTGGATATAAACTATATGAAGCCAACGTAAAAAGGCTACGTTAAGTCAAATGTAGCCAACAAAAATGGCTACATTTGGTCATTTGCGTCAAGCCATATGCGGCAAACAAGTAGCCATTTTTGTTAGCTGCATTTGACTTAATGCAACTTAAAACAAATTTTATGTAGCTAAAATATTAGCTACAATTGTTGATTTTTGTTGTAGTGAGAGGGAACTGCTTGCTTGAAGAAATATATGCAAGAATTTAACAACTACATTTTTTGAGCCCTCCTATTTTTTTCTTCCATTTCCAACTTCTCTTTGGCAATGTTGTGGGCATTTCCATCATCTTCTTCAGCACACTATTGCTTCTCAATGGAAAAGCATGCATTAGAGGGGAAACTTCCTATGCATGCTAGTAATGCTTATCCATCAACATGGATCTTAAGAAGCAGCAATCATGATAAGTGTTGTTGAGAGGGAGGGCCAAAACTTTGTCTAAATTTTGGTCCATTGCATTATTGTGGACAAGCTTAATAGAGATAAATTTTATTTCTTCTCTTTCACTATTTGATGGGCTTTCTTATGAATGAATATATTATAAATATAGAAAGTTCTAGGGTGCATTTTCTCTCTTCATTATCATTCATGTAGGCATATGTTAATGGACATTGAAGGTTGGAAACTTACCTTCTTTTCCTTTATACATTTTTCTATCGTTATTATTAACTTCTATGTTTATGAAGGCAATTTATTTTCTATATGCTCCTCTGTTGAACTGAGTTTAATAACTATAAGTGGAATGTTTCATAAATATATCAAATACATTAATTATATATGTAACATCATACATTTTTTGTCTTGTTGTTAAAACAATTTTGATCTTTACTGGTATGAAAAATAAGCATGTTGTTATACATATGGTTTTGGTTATAAGTTAATGACGTCTCCACTAGCTCCTTAATATCCTACTAATATGGATTTTGATGTTAATCCTGCCAATCTAAATTAGGCTCCTATCGTAGATGAAAATGAAGGGGATAATATAAATCATAATAAGCATGGGAAATATAATCCAATATGTGTAGCAATTAGTTTTGCTCTAGTAGCACCTATCCATAAGAAACCAATCATGGGTCAACAACTTGAAATTGAAGAAGATGCTTACAATTTCTATAATGCATATGCAAAAAACATGTGGTTTAGTATAAGGGAAAGTCAAACAAAGAGGTTGAAATCTTGAGAAATAAGCATACATATTTTAAGATGCTCTAAGGTAGGGCAGCAAAGTGATAAGCAACCTGAAAAGCGAAAAGTATAGAGAAAGGAGCATTACAAGATGCAGTTGTTTCACCATGATATGTTTAAAAAAAGTGCAAATGGATACTATCAAAGTTTGTGAAAGAGCAAAGTCATCAATTAGAGACACCTACCAAGAAATATTGTCTATGATCATATAAAAGAGTTTCACATATACAATTAGATATTGTTGATAGATTACACAAAGGAGGTGTTAATGTATCTCGAACTCTTGCATTTATGTCAAAGGTGCTGTGTAGTCTAGATCAATTACGATACTTAGAAGTTGATATGAGAAAGGCTCTTACTAGGATAAGACAAAAATGGTATGATGGTTGTGCAAATGCCGTATTAGACTATTTTCATACTAAATATAATGAAGATCAAGATTATAATTATGAGATATAGACAGAAAAACAAAAGCATTTGATTGCATTTTTTGGTGCTGATGGTGCTTTGAAGGCTAACTATAAGGCATTTAATGATGTTGTATATTTTAATACTATATATAAAACCATGAGTATGATATGACGTTTGGACCTTGCATCAAAGTAAATCACCAAAAGAAAAGTGTATTACTTGGTGTAGTGCTTTTATCTGGGAAGTTGATTGATGATTTTAAATGATTATTTGAGAATTGCCTTGACACAATAGTAGGGTCCCACCAAAAGTCACTCTCACCAACCAAGATCTAACAATTATAAAGGCAGTTATCATGTGGCACATTCAGAAGAATTTTTTTAAATTTATGGGTAGTTTATCAAAGACATCTTGGTTTCAAAACTTTTTGGCAAAGTTTTATACATGATACAAAAGAGATTGATGAATTTGAGTAGGCAATGTCTAAAATGCTTTTGGGCTAAGTTGGAAGATAATACCTAGCTATAATAATTATATAATTTTTGATAGATGTGAGTGTCTGTCTACACTAGAAGCATTTTCTTTGCCAAGATGGCCATTACTCAAAGATTTAAGAGCATTAAAGCTCTATTGGTCAGAAAACTAACTTGATTGAGTTTGTCATCTCTTATGAACTAGCTGCAAGAAAAAAAACATAATGATAAGGTTAAGGCTAACTATAAGAGCTCATTTGGAACACGTGCATTGGAAACAAAATATATCATGAGGAAGAGGTGACATGCACATATATGAAAGACTTATTCTTTAAATTTCAAGTAGAATTAGAATGGACTTAATGTTACAATGCAATTTGGTGGAGTCTGATGGTGAGTTGGACATTTACATAATGAACAAACAAGGTGAAAGAGATAGTCAATGGCATGTCTTCTTGGACAAAGAAAAGTAGTTTGGATTATGTTCATATAGGCATTTTGATTTCCATGGTATTGTTTGCAAACACATTCTTTGTAGGTTTCATCTATCAGATATTATGAAAAAAATAAATGCGAAAGCGATGAACTTTAAGGCCCAATGAAAAGTTAAGTATATGTCAAACTTGTAAAATTGCCAACTTCACAAATTTAGCTTTAGTACAACACGACACATTGCTTGATAAATTATCTTTTATTGTAAATAAAGGCACAAATAATCTCAACATCTTTCAAATCATAGACAAGACAATTGAAAGGCTTATTAAGGAGATCCAAGAACACAATTAGAAATAAAAATAGAAGATATTAGTCCCAAGGGTGAGAAGAGGGCAAATTTACCAGTTATCACTTCACTTCATAAGAGCAATTGAAAGAAAGCAAATGCATAAAAAAGCCAATTTGATGCTTCAGTTAGTACCCTCCTATTCTTGCTCATACAACCCTAACCATACTTTAAACAATACAATTTTTGCCTCCATTTGCCTGACCTGTCTAGTGAGTGGGTGGTTTCTCTAGAAATGAGAGAGTTTATTCTCCAGGCTGAAATTTTGCTAGAAAGATTATTAAGACTAATATTAAGTGAAGACAAGTCGACATGCAGTTAAATTACATTGTTTATCAAGTTGGTGTCTAATTTGTTCACATGGGTGGTAGGAGTGGTTAAACAGGTCTCTATCTATTCTTATAGTTGAAAAAGATAGTATGGGATAGTGGTATTAATGCTCCAAGCTTTCATTATTAGTAGCCTCAGTGTCATTTTCATCTTCTTCACTTTCTTCTCCATGGATAGTGGTATTAATGCTCCAAGCTATCATTATTAGTAGCCTCAGTGTCATTTTCATCTTCTTCACTTTCTTCTCCATTACCTTCATCATTAGTGCTATCACCACAATCACTTCCAACTCGTTTTTACCACTAATTTATGCTATATTCTAAACTAATCCATTGAACAATATCTTTGCTTAAGCAATCTTTAGTGCTTACATAATCTAAATGTTCCTCACCTAGGTCTACGAGTGTTATAAGATGTAAGTAATCCAATACACTACACCAAAAAATCACTTAATGGAGCCACTCAAATGTAGCCATCTAGAAATGGCTACATTTGATCCATCAAATGCAACGATTTTGTAGTTGGTTGCATTTGGGGCTACGTTTGGGTTGGACCAGATGCAGCCATTTTCAGTTGGCTGAGTATGAGGGGTGCCAGATGTAGCCATTTTTAGTTGGCTATGTATGAGTGGGGCTAGATGCAAGCACCTTCCATTTGACTACATTTAGGCTAGACCAGATGTAGTCATTTTTAGTTGGCTGTGTCTGAGGGGGGCTAGATGCAGCCACCTTCTAGTTGGCTCATTTGGGCTAGATTAAATGTAGCCATTTTTAGTTGGTTGTGTTTGAGGGGGGGCCAAATGCAACAACCTTCCAGTTAACTATGTTTAGGCTAGACTAAATGTAGCCATTTTCAGTTGGCTACATTTGAGTGGGGCTAAATACAACCATTTTCCAATTTGGCTACGTCTAAGGGGGACCAAATATGGACATTTTTAGTTCACTGCATTTGGAGCATCCACACCACATAGATAAAGCTAGTTAACCTTATCGATTGTGAAAATATAAAAAATACCTTTTTATTAGAATAATAAAAATAAAACACTAAAATCTATAGTTAGAATAATAATATTTCATAATAAAAATATTAAATGTTACCTTTTTATGAAATTTAGTATAATGTAACACTAAAATGGGCAGTATAATGTGAAAATAGTATTTTGATATTCTTTTATAATTTATGCAATGTTAATATAGTGATTTATGTTACTAATTTTTTGATATATTATATACATAAAAAATAGCAAAATTTGAGGATAGGCGGTGGTGCCAAATCTGGCGTTGTTGCATCGGTCTTGCTAGTTATGAGATGGCCTTGCTGGTTGCTGGTCAACTGCCTTTGAATAACACCAAATGCAACACATTGGTTGCATTTACTAATATTAAAAAACAAAAATGCCCGCCCACCCACCCATTTGCGTTCTCACCCACACTCCATTCCCAAATATCGTCTCCCTAACACTTTTCCCTTGCCACACTTCCCCACTTGTCTCCCTCTTACTGCGGACTACTTGCAATTGTTGGCCACTACCACAAGAAACCCCTCCCTACTCATGCCGTTGACAACAAAGTGCCATCACGCTCGCCCGTTCTAGAGGAGAGATCCTCTTCCCCTTCTCCTTCTCTAGATGGCTACTGTCCATCTCTGATTGACATTTCCTCTATTGATTGGCGAGATTCTGATTCTGGCAACCTAAATCCACCCATCTCCTGTGTAGGGCAATCAAAACCCATTTCCCTCTCTTGCTAACTTCTGCAGCCAACCCAAATTGTTCCATCCTCTGCGACCAACAACCCAAAGTTCATCCAAACCCATTTTTGGAAGCTGTGATTGCTACAAAACCCTACTAGCGACTACTACTCACAATGTTGCTACACCCTGACCGAATTTGTACCCTGACGACATGACCATTGACAACTTAGTTGCTAGCCTACTCCAACCCCTACTGCCAACCCCTATTAAAGGCGTTGCCAACCTGTTTCACATTTTCTTTCTTTCCATTACAAGTACTAATTTGTTCCCCTTTCACTAAATTTGCTCTTAAGCTCATGTAGGTTTCTTCTTTTCTTTTATGCTTTTGTTTTCCTCTCTCTGCCAAATCATCTTTGAATCCTCTCTCCGTTCACCTTTGAAAGCTCTAACTAATTGGTTGTGGGGCACACTATAGAATAGAGGGGGCAAGACACCAAGACACTCATTATATGGGTGAGCCTAACATTGTTGGTGTTGTTGATTTGGACTAGTGTTAGAAACTCTATCTAGGATGGTAGGTTCGCACATTGTAATGGCTAAGATTAGAGATTGAATAGGTTGCATCTAGATAGCAATGGCCAAGGAAGATGATTAGTATGCTTTCAATGTTGGAAGGCATGTATGACATGTTGTGATTCTAGATCTGGTAAATAGTAATTAGCATACAGTTCATGTCAGCAGCATTTGGTGTAAATAGGTCACAAACCATTGACTTGATGGTAGAGATCTAGTATTGGAGATGCTGCTTAGATCATAAACAATGATGAAAAATAGCTAACAGTGGCCAATCAGATTTGGGTTAGATTCAAAAATCCAACATCTCTAATCGCAGCATTGTTGTTCAACCTCAATAGATCTACACCATGCGATCTCTGTCCTTCCAAGAATTACAATGGATTTTTGAAAATGTTTGCCATGTAGCCATCATGATGAGATTTGAGGATGGGACAAGGGAATGGATGCATAGGTTGCATGCGTTAGGGCTCCCTCAAAATTATTCTAGGTATATCTGCAAATGCTCTCCCCCAAATATCAATGGGATGAATGAAAACCCCTGAATAGTGCATGAAAACTTATTGGAGGTTGCTTATTTGATGGGTCTTATATCTCCCCTCCTCCCCAATCCCATAAGGAGTTGATGCTAGTTCAAGCTTTCCACATGATTCTGTCCTTCCCTGGTTCATCAGTAGCTCTCTTATGCCTAGATAGGAGGTGTTCAGATGATGATAACCTGGAAGCTAGAGCCCTTTTTAAAGATAAGTAAGTGCAACAAATCCATCTTGAAATATGAACCATGTTCCTAGTATATCATTGGAACTACAACTAGGATGGTCGAATTGGAAGCCCATTTGAGTTGTTATTTTCCAATCAAAATTATCATTTGATTTCCTTTAGTGTTTTTTTATTTTAATTTAGATGCACTATGTTACATGCTTCTTAAGTTTCTTCAAATTGCATGGCAGGTTGTGGATGTGTTGTTTATGCTAGAGATAATTTTATTCTAGTTATTTTGTTCCCTCGGAATTCATCCTTACTTAATGGATTGTCAGCAGCTAATCTTGTAACTACTCTATGGTGGGTTAGCTAATCTTGTAACTACTCTATGGTGGGGATGTTTTCTTACAGCTTTGCTTTTGGTTGTCCATACTTCATCCTATATTTATTTATTTTCATCACGTAGTTTTTCATACATCATATGTCTTGGCAATATGCAATGTCTGAAAAGACAATAAAAAAAAGCAAGTAGGTAGGCTAAGACTTATTATTATAATTCTTTGAAAGTTCAGATATTACAAAACAAATTTCAGCTTAAAACCTTCAAAGACACTATTGTGTAGTTTATTGGTTGGATTCTAGCTCTTTTTTGTAAGTGCAATTGATGCCCCTCATAAAAACACATGTTTTGACTTAGGTCCATCTAATCATGAATGTTGATGCTAGGTGGAAAACTGGCCCAAAAAAGCAATTTGTCTTTTTGAGCTGGGTCCCAAGTGCACCATTCTTTGACCAACATCCTTTCTACATCCTTGTATGCATTTATTGTGTTTGCATCAAACATAACCTTATGGTTTTTCATTTTCCAATGGCTTAAAAAATATTTCCATGTGTTTTTTCATTAAGGTATTAACGTATACAATCAATTAAACATCTTTAAATGTTTTCTGCAAACATGAGATATCATATTGATTTTATTCTATTAGTTGGCTACTTGAAACTCATACCAGTTGAGATGATCCATGCATATCCAAGACAAATAGTGAACATTCATCCTTCTGAGTGCACTACAATGAAGCCTTTCTCCTCCATGTTGAATAGGACACAGGACGATGGTGGAGCTCCTCCTGTCATCACAGTCGCCTTATGAGGGAGCTTCTTCTGCAGAGCTGGGGGTGCATGGATGATCATGTTTATATTTTCCTTTTGAATTGGATACTATTTTCTTTTTGTAACTCATATTGAGAGGCCTCAAATTGTGAATGACCCTCATTATTTTGTTTACTCTTATATTTTATTTTGGTAGATGTCATACAACTATTTACCATATTTGTTTAATTACCATATGATATGCCTAATTGTTGATTCGCACTTCACATGATGTATCTTAACTTTTGGTTATTGGTATTTATCCAATTATTATAATAGGAATAGGTACTATAATTATATAACTATTATAGTAGGAACATGTATCATAATTGTAATTATCAAATATAAAAGCAAATCACTTAATTATATCAAATGTATCAAGTTAATAACTTGCTACATTTAGGCAAATATAGTGAGTTTAGCACTTGTTGCATTTAGGTAGATGCAACGAAATGAACAGTTGACTACATTTATGCAGATGCAACAAACTGAACAATTGTTGCATTTATCCAGATGCAGCGAAATAAGTAATTGCTGCATTTATATAGATGCATCAAAATGAACAATTGCTACTTATAAGCAGATGCAGCAAAATGAATAGTTGCTACATTTAGGCAAATATAGTAAAATAAATAATTGGCTACATTTAGGCAGATGCATCGAATTGAATAGTTGTTGTGTTTATCTAGATGTAGCAAATTAAAAAATGGTTGCATTCGAATATATGCGATAAGGCAAATGCGGCTAACAAGCAAAGTTTTTTTTTTTGCTGCATTTGACTTAATGTTGCCAAATTTTAACTTAATACAACCAAAATGTTAGCTGCATTTGGTCATTTTTGTTATAGCGATAGCCATATGAAAGACCACCTTTCTTTATTGACAAATTATGCTTCATGTGATGCAATATAATTCTTCCCAAATCTTTTTTTTCCTTATCTTTATACATCACATTAATCTAATATCATCTAGCATAACAATACTAAAAGTACCCCTCCAGGAAACAATATAATTGGACAACTATTTTATAGAATAACCTCATGTGAAAACCAAGCTTCGTAGACTTCAATCAAGGAATCTTATCATCCACACACTTGATTCATGTGATTTCTCTAAATTTTTCTCAACTTATCACTTGATCAACACTCATAGTGTACCTCCTAAATTAATCTTCAAGTCCCACTATTTCACTGGCGATAGTAAAATTAAGAAAAATCTTTAATTCTTTGACAGTGGTCTTCATATCCACCATTAAATTTGAGCTAAAGTTCTTCATTGGGTAGCGTATGTAGGACCATGCTACTATAGCACTCCAAACCAATTAAGGGCATCAAGCATATTCATAATTGCTATGCATTCATCTTGAAAGAAAGTCTCATCTAAATAGTTGCTCGTCAATATAGTCCTTGATGCAATATTAGCATTTTTTGTTATTGAAGACTTCTGCTTCATATGGACCTCTCGTTCTTTGTTTATTAGGGGATGATACACCAAATCAGCTTCAATTATTTCTATGAATGAGCCATGAATATGAGGGAGTAGAAACAAAAAACAATGATGTTTGTTGGATACCAACTTCTTGTAGAATAGAAAAATATATATCTAAATAATAATTTGCATAATAATATAATTGAAAATACTGAAATTAAATAGTCTTGTCAAAAAGAAGGAAAGAAAAAGGTATATTCATCAAACAAATCATGTAGGAGAATTAGATACATTTAAATATAAATCCATCCAACTACAACTTCGATTCATATTTCATCTTATTTCAAATTTATAACATAATTATCTTTTTATTTTTCAAACAATTCTTGCATTAGACAATGCACATTTCAATGAATATTGCTACACTTCTATCCAAATCTTGCTTTTCTTTCCCACTTAAACATACCTCATTCCTTCTTATCTCAGCATCACCTTCATTTGCCTTGCAAAGTAGCACCCCACCTTGGGTTCATGTAGCCCACTTTGCGATTTGCTTAGCTTGCACTCATTTTTAAGTAGAGGTGAAATCATATTCTTGATCAGTGTCAAATCTATTTAGAAACAATACTTCGGAAAGTTTCCAGTCCGAAGATAGAAAATATGAAATATACAATTATAAATGCTGCAAAATGAAATCAAGACCTGTTTAAAATTTATTTTAACAACATGAATTAAGAAAATGCAATGTAAGTACTCATTCAATCTATATTCAGCATAAGAAACATTGATTAACTTTAAACATTCTAAGTTCTATAAGTTTAAAGGCTTAAATACAACATCAAATAGATTAGGGCTGCAACTAAACAACACAATATATTGACTCCAAGTGTTCAAGATCAATTTTTGTTATTTATCCTAGCGTGACATTGAGGGAATAAGTCATTGAAAGATTTTGCTTACTCTAGAACTAACAAACTCCATGATCGGGTTGTAAGCTCCATTAATTCTATTAGAATTTTTTGGTGCTCATAGTGTTAATAACGTTGGAAATTAGTTAGCATAGCTAAATTGGAAATATAAAATCTTGTGAAAATCCTCTTCAAAAGATCCACATTCCTATGCAAATTCTATCTAGTGGAATGAGCATGTATCTCATTTGGAAATAGAAAGTCACATTTTTTAATCGAACATGGGTGTGTTTGGTAATAAGGAAAAAAGGTATAAAAATTTCTTGACCTTTTTCTCAATCCTTTTTACATATCTTTTGATGTGATTTGATATCTTATCTACTTAGCAATCCTCCTTTTTCTATTACTATCTATATTTTCAATTATTATTTCACATCTTTCCATATAAAAATCTACCTATTTTATCTTTATTCACTTTATTTTTAATCATTACTTTAATCACATCACATCACTTTCTCTTACTTTTCACATTTATTTTTTCCTCACGTCTTTTCTCCATTTCCAAACACACCCTTATAGTGAAGAAAGGAACTAAAACTCTAATTCTCCAATGGGACATGCATATCATTTTTCAAAAAAAAATAACCCCAATCCAAAATGGAAATACATAAAGACCATAATCAAACATGAATACCATTTCACATAGATACAAAATAATATGCTCCTAATATCCTTATAGTTTTAAGAAATAAAAAAAGTGAATTCCTGAATCATTGACTAGGCACTATAATAGATTAATGCATAACTTATGAGAAATCTAGAAAATGGACATGAAAAAGTAAACAAGATATTTTTAGAGCCGAATGCTAGAGATCTTGAGATAGAGAGAAAACATCGCGATGGCAAGGTTGTTGTCATCATGTTGGGGAGTTTTAGAGCTATAAATTCTCTTTTATTTTCTCCTCTTCTACACTAGTAAGTTTGAAAATGGCATTTGAAAGGACTGTAGCCTCCATGTCAATCAAGCTCCTGATGTTTAAGATAAAAAATGGGGTTTGGACTCTCTTCTCCTAAAGGAATCTCCTCATTGAGAAGATGAGGCATATAAATTTACGGATTGTTTTTCCTTTTTTTGAGCAAGCTTTTGAAATTGCCAAATGATTTCTCTATGTGCAAGGTAGGTAAAAATGATGAAGGTGAAAAAAAGGGGGTTTTAAACCTAGCCAGTGGTGTATCATGTTCAATATTCATCCCTCTCATTGTCATTTATTGGCACCCAAAGCTACATGGATAGGTTGGATTTTTAGCATTTGATATATATATATATATATTAAAGCATAAGGAATTAATTTAACTGGTTACATCAAGTGATTCCATACAACCTCTTCATTTTTAATAAAAAATGATATTTTTATTTGATCTAAACCACTCACAATATTATTCAATATGCATTTATTTATGATACAAAAATTATGTTGAATGGAAACTTGTATGTGCTAAAAAAATAACACAATGTAAGAGTGAATATGTAACTATTAAAAGTTTTTAATAGTTAATGCGATATAGAAGTATATAATATCAGTATATAAATATCCATTTTAGATACATAGATAATGATAAATATAATAAAAGAATTGGATTTTATCATTATTTTAGTTTGAAAATAAAGAGTCATTTCATGCAATTGATTGCATTGAATCATTATTCACATATACCTATATATATGTATATATAATATTATATACATGTACACACACATGTAATATCTTATATATTCATATGCCTCAAATTAGAGATATATTTCATGCAGATACATGTATATATAATATTATATATATATATATTATAAATGTTTTTAAAAAATATAGTGTAAACTATATAACATAAGTACATAATATACTAATTTTTGTATAATAAAAAATATATAGAATATATAAATATATACTTTTTAAATTGTATTTATTTATTTATATTTTTATATAAAATATATAAACATATTTGGCACTACCAAATAATTAAAATGCTAGATTATGATCTTATCCTTTATTTTCTTTTCATTAATTTTACATATCCAAAAGTATTATTAGTATTTTTGGGCGAAAGGCGCATTAAACATTAACAATATGTTTTTGAGGATAGGGGATGTTGTGTCTAAGGTTCTAGTTTTAATGATTAATAAAACTTGTTAATGACTTGTTCTAAGGTAATAATTGTGTTACTAAGATTTCTAGTTGGGAAGGAAGCTTTGGAGCTTAAAAAGGGAAGCTTTGGAGTTATAGATGAAGCTTAAGAGTTAAGAAGAAGGGAGCTTCGGAGGAGATAGAGGAAGCTTTGGAGGAGAAGAAGTGATGTCTTTGGAGGTGAAGACAGAAGCCTCTAAGGTAAGAAAGGAATCTTGCTTAGAAGAAGAAGAGACGGAAGCATTAAAGGCAAGGAAGAGAACTTCGGACGTGACACTATCAAGCATTGAAGGAGTCAACATAACTTCGGAGGCCATGAAGAGAAGCTCTAGAGGTAGAAGTGGCTTCAGAGGAGACGTGGGGCAGAAACAGGGATTTTGAAGCATCTGAAGTTATAACTTCGGATGATCTATAGATGACCTAGGAGCTCTTAAAGGTGCAAAACACCCAATTCAGAGGAACCTAAGCATGAGTGCCTATGATTGACAGACTTCGACCTTCAGAGGCACCAAAAGTGACTTTGGAGACTCCAAAGTGGTGCGGTGAGGCAGTGTTGCGTGGTTTTTAACAATGCATTTTCAATGGTCAAAATATTGGGGAAGCAACGGCTAGTTTGAAATGGAACTTATAAATAGGAGTTCCAAGGAAGAAAGATAGACATTTTGAGAAGATAAACTATGAATCAAATGCAAGAACTCAAAGTCCAAAAGGTGCAATCACTTCAACAAGCTTCAACGAACAAAGAGCTTCAAAGATTCATCATTTACTCATCAAGGGAGATTAAAAAGCACTGTGAGACTAATGCTTTTATTTTTGTTATTTGAGCTTAATTTGTATATATATATCTAGGCCTAGTTAGACACATTTACTTATATATTTATACCAATAAAGGTTAAGTTGCTGGCTAACTTTTGAGAAACTAGATTGTATGAGTTGTTAGTGAACTCAGTAAAAACCAATAGTTGTAGAGTTTCTGGTGAGCTCGTGAAGCCAGTGTTAAGTTCTTGATTAGCTTATAAAACTAAGAGAGGTTTTAGTTCCATGGGTTATATTAGAACCCAAGGTTGGGGGAACCTTGGAAAGTGGAGTAGGTATCAAGAGAGGGGCCGAACCACTACAATCCTTGTGTTTTTATTGTTATGTGTTTGTGTGTTTCCATTGCATTTATTTTCTGCACTTGCATAATTAGTGTATTTTCCCCACACCTTTTGGAATCCAGTGTTGCCACACAACCTACTTTGCTTTTGAATAAGTAGGGCCATATATGAAGGGACCAACAGGGTAAACGTTAAACAATTTCTTGCTTCCAATACTTTTTATAAAAGTATTCTTCCTAAATTTACTTTTCTTAATGGTTGAATTTTATAGCTAAGCCAAATATGCCCTTATTAAGTTGGTTATTTTAGTCTTTATCAAGTCATATATTAAGATCCCTAAAGATGATTTATGCTTTTGATAGTTAAGAAGTAAAGAAACAACATGCAGCAAACATGTGAATACTTATTTGGCAATTCATTATTTTACCATAACATGTGCCCCATTTAGGTCTCATTTAAGTAGATTTGAGAAATTAATTATTAAAAAATAAAGAAACAAAAGCTAAGGAACATTGAAAATCAAGGTTTAAAATTATTTTTTATATAAAAAATATAATTAAATTATTAAATTATTAAGGAAAAAAGTTAAAGAATCTTATTTTATAAAGAAAAAGATTGATGGCACAATATTGGCCACTTTAAAAATTAAATACAAATTATAAAATATAAAACATATGCAAATTACATACTATTGGAAAGATCCTAGAATTTAAATTTCGATGGCATAAATAGCTCACCAATTGAGTTTTCTACACAAAGTTACGATCAAAATAGTAAAAAAGTGCAAAAATTTTAAAATTTTAAAAAATTAGTCTACTAGCAAAGGCAAAACATTAATAGGTGCCTAAGTGATGAGAATGCAAAATGTCATATTTTATTCTCCTAATACTTCATCTTTTGCACCTATTTGATTCCTAAATA
>JAYJMB010002708.1:0-58809 GCA_036873735.1 Pouteria campechiana
AAAAAGGTGATTCAAATCCCCATTGTTTCCCTCTTCACTCCTAGTCCTTTTGGCACCATTTTCATTTTCTTATCTTGCTGCTAAGAATCCCCAAGCTCTTCCACATCAAAATCCTAAACCTTGATTGAAGAAGATGGCAGATTCAAGAAAGGCAGAGATGAATCCAGAATTTGCATCCCATCGAAAAAGGAATAGAGAAGAGTTAAAGGAATTACATGGATCTCGAGAGATCAAAGTGCAGGAAAATAGATTCCTATAGGTAAGTTCCCAAAATGATGAACAAAGTTACCAAGAATACATGAACAAATATGTCAATAGAAAGGTGTTGATTGGTAGAGCCATTGATTTCAAAATCTTTAAAAAGATGAAGTTAGAAATCTGTGATTTGATAAGCTTTTAGGGATGGAAAGATTATATGAGTCGCAAAGATGAAAGCTATTCTAGAATGGTGAGAATACTTCACTACAACTATAACCCTAAACTCAAGAAATCATGGATTGAAGACAAGGAAATAGATATGTCTCCTGAAAACATTAGAGAATGTTTGAATCTTCCCCTGATTGAAAATCAACCATTGAATGGCCAACACCTAGAAAAGAGTTGTTCTCATAGCTTACAAGGATGTCTATTGATGATAACATAAAGAATCTAAATCCCAAGCATCCGGATGTGAATCTAAGACTTTCTCACCTTATCCTAAACAACAACATTTATCCCAAGGTTGGAAGTAGGGATAATGTTTTTGAGAAAGATGCAAAGATTCTCTAGGCATTGAAATATAAGAAGAGATTGGATTTGGCCAAACTAATGTTTGAACAAATTTATCAAGTCAAACCATCAGCAAGACATCCTCTACCCTATGAAATGGCAATGGCTCAAATACTAAGAGAGGCAGAGGTTGATTTGTCATATGAAGTTCCAGATAAGTTTAAAATTTTAGACATGGTGGACCAAGTCGCATTGAAAAGAATGAAAATATCCATATCATCAGGTGGTACAGTCACTAAGAAAGCTAAAGTGCCAAGACAATCAAAATGGGTTAGAGAAGAAGAAGAAGAAGAAGAAGCAAGAAATGAGGAACATGTACAAACCAGCATAGTAGTAATAAAAGAAATGATAGCATGAGAAAAAGAGGCAGCAACAGTAGCAAAACCTCTTCACATAACAATCCAATCCCATCTCCTTCCAAACCTATTCATTCATGTCCAACAATCCAACATATTCCACAAAATCCCAAGTTTACACATCACTATCCAATTCCATCTCCTTCTAGACCTACTCATTCATCTCCACCAACCCAACACATTCCACAAAATCTTGAGAGCAAGCCCCTGAATATTGAAATCTTCATTGCAACCATGACCGTCAGGATGGACTCATTGGATAAAAAGATGGATGCTCTATTCTCTCTAATTTAATCCATCAAAAGTCAAAAGAAGCCACCTCTTATCTCACTAGTTAGGGCTATTCATTCCTCATTAGCTTCCCCATCTCATCATTCAGTTCACTCCTCTCTTACTCCATCTCATCATTCATTTCACTTTTCTCCCACTCCATCATCGCCACATCACACATCTCACAAATGTCCATCTTCCACTCATCCCATTACCATAGATCCTCCACTAGAATCTCCTCAATCTTACTCTATGCCTCCTATATCCGAGTCAATAATTCCCATACATAAAATATTTAAATCTTTAAAATCCATCTCAAAGAAACATTCATCTCAGGAAAATCCCTCTTTACCTCTAGAAACAATTAATCAATCCACTTCATTCAAACTAGTTCAAAGTTTAAAATCCTCCCTTCCATCTCCAATCACCTCTCTCTCCTTCAAAATCTAGTCAACCCACACCACTAGAAGTCATGCCTTCCTTATATAAAACCTACCAAATTCAGCACCCCAAACTGCCAAAACACACTTCTTCAACTCTTAAAAATCAAAAATTAAAAATAACCCTAGAAGAAATTGAACATAGACAATTAATAAACCAAATGGTTACCTTCACTTTTCAATCACAAGATAGATCCTTCACTCTTTCTCACTTCCCTTTCCAAAATTTAATGATTAAGATTATCTTGAAAGCATAATAATAATGAAAGGTCCAACCAAAACTTTCAAACCCAAACCACTTCTAGATGGTGAAAAAATTATTGATAAGATACTAAATGAATTCACCCAACCATTAACAAATATTAACCCTTCTATTGAACCATCTCCTTCTATAACACATCAACCTTCTTCCAATTCTAAACGTTCTACAAGGACCAAAGTTCCAGTCTCTAAGCCCTCAAAATGCAATACTCACTGAGCTGCCTCTAAACCTCTTCCCCACAAATCAATCTCCATAACTTGTGCTACTCTCAAATATGAATGGATGTTAAGACAATAGCAATTTGTCATGACAAGCCTCCTCCATATCCAGAGCTATTAGATGATAATTATCGGGCAGGCATTAAATTCACTCTCAATCCTAAAGTAGCTCTAAATCCTTTCAAGATGACTTTTTCCCTTTCTGGGAAATGGATGACTGCCAACAGGGAGGCACAGGCTCAAGGACTATCTCTTCCTTATACAATATTGATGGACCCTGACTAAATACAGCAAATCAAACTTATCCATAATATCCCAAAGGCTCTTAATGTGAAACTCCCATCCGATGAATGAAGTTTATTTAAAACATTGCTCCACTTTGAGGTCAGTGATGTATTTTGTAATACAATGTATAATTCTCACATCAATGAACTTCATTTTCTTTGTTTTTGTACATTGTACATTTATCTTGCATAACAATGAAGTATACATTCTAAGACAATTTATAGCTTTCCCATATTGCTTGAATATTATTCCTTAGAAATTCTTTATCTTTTTGATTTTCACAAAAAGGGGGGCATAGTGAAACTTGAGTAAAATTAGAAAAATAAGGTATAGTATCTACTCAGGTGAAGCCACATGAGCTAAAAATAGTGCACTAACTCAGGGGTACCCAGAATATAATTAACCTTCCGTAAATCTCCCATGTACTCACACTTATGATTATTTTTACTCACTTGAAAGGTATTTCACTCAAATATTTTGTCATCATAAAAAAGGGGGAGAATGTTAAACCAAATTATATACATGGCAAACAGCTAAGTTTTGATGATGAGCAACAACATATAAGCGAACACTTATGGTACTGACAATTATATTCCCAAGTATTACAAAAATTGATATAAATGATATATTAGGAAGCAACTCAAATAAAGTGGAAGCGTATAAAGAAGATACATCAGTAAGCAAAATCCACTAACCAAAAGAAGACAAGAATGGCACTGAAACTTTGAAAAGAGGTCACAAAGTATATCTATAACTATGACGTTCAAGCCTCAATTAGTGATCAAATAAATCTACTACAGATAAAGTCAGTATCAAATAGCATCTGCCTTAGAAAAATTCAGAAAAATCATTCCATGGATAAATTAGATAAACTACTTATACACAACACTTGTTCGTAACACAAAGATAAATTCAGATTAGATAAACAGAGATGAAACAGAGTCAAACTCAAACAAATGAAGAACTAAAAATAGAATAGAAGTATTTAAGCATTTGTCTCTCATATAAAGTCTATCTAGAACAAAATAAGAACAAGAAACTTGCCTGCAATCCTCTTCAGATGATATAGAAGACAAAGTTGAAGCAGCACAGCAGCCACAAATGAATAACTTACTTTGTTTGTCATCTTTGTCTACAAGTTCATTTGCAACTTGCAACAGACAAACGAACAAATGAACTACTGAAGAAATGATTCATCTATGCCTTTATATGGTTAGTCTATTACTTATAAGGGATACACTAACTGACAAACTGCTATAAAAAGGCTTTTTCTGCACCTTGTTAATTCATCTATTACTTATGATAAACACCAACAGACAAACTAGTTGAAGGACTTCATTTGAGCCCTGCAAATTCGTCTGCAGGTCTCTATAGACAAATCAACTAACAAAGTTAATTTGTCTATTATGAAGAAGCCTTGTCTGCACCAACAAGAGTTGTCTGTTACTTACAACAGAAAAACCAATAGAAAAAGCTATATCATCTGATGAAAGAAACTTCATTTAATGAACAGTGAAGAGGAGAACTTTGTTTGTGCCTCTGTAATTCATTTATTACTTAAAACAGACAAACTAGAAGACAAAGTAAAAATGCTACAACAATCTTAGATAAATTTATAAAGACAAAGTTGTCTATCATATGGAGCTACTCAGAGCCAATTTGTCTGTTACTTACAAGAGACAAACAAGAACTTGAGCAGACAAAGTCCTTAGACAAACTATGGCTGAATCTCTATAGCATATCATGATGAGTAGAAGATACTTGTACTAGATAATGCTAGCTGCACTCTCTAGTCAAACTTTCACTCTAAGCAAATCTTATTAAACATCGAACAAATCGAGCTTAGCTGAAGATGAAAAGAAATTCAAAGGAAAGCAGTCTACACTCTAACAAAGAATGCAACTCTCAAAGGTTACATCCCTTCAAGCTTAATGGGTGTCTTTCCAAAATAATGAAAGAGTCAATCATGCAAAAAGTCTTTATCCAATGTTTGTGAAAATTAGAAAGGCATCTTCTTCAAAGATGGCAATATAGGCTTTCCAACTAGAATGAGTTTATTAAGAAGATAGCTTTTTCAGTGGGAGAAAATTTAGAACAATCTTTAACATTCAAAGTAAGCCAACCACCTCCAACGAATAGAAATTTCTAAAGCAATAGATAAATGCTTCCTCCAAGATAATCAATCTTCATTGCATTGATAGATAATGAGCCTTAAAGATCTATCTCAATCATATTTCTGGAGTATTGATATCTAATGTGTTTCAATGAGTAATCATTTCATATGTGCTTGAACTGTGTACAATTCAGCCTAGTAAAAGAGGCAAAGTGATGTACAAATTGAGTGTTGTTAATTAGCTCTATAAGTTTGTGGTGAGCTCGAGAAAACCACATTGTATGAGTTATTGGTGAGCTTTGAAAAGCCAATAAATTTACTAGTGATCTTGGAAACCAATGTGTTTTCTATTGAGCTCGTGAAAAGCTTGTGAAAACCAGAAGAGTGCTGGGAGCACTATGTTTATGCCCCCTAGAGCTGAAATATACAAGAGTGTTGGGAATACTTATTTATGCCCCCCTAAAGTTGGGATCTAGAAGAGTGTTGAGAGCGTTAATTGTATTTCTACTATTAGATATAGTGGAACCTAAAGCATAATGTGTGTGCTCTTAGTGAACATAGGAACGATGTACCCAAACCACTATAAAAACTGTTGTGTGTTATGTCGGCTTGATTGCTTTACTTTGCATGTTACTGTCCTATTGTTACATTTCACATATCATGGCACACATAATCATCTGCCTGAAATGAGAGTGGCTAAGAGAAGCTGAATCTAGAAGTGAAGCAAACACTATGACTGAACGAACATTTATGAAAATAACATATGTGTTGCAATACTAATTCTGCTTAGCTCATTAATTTTTATTTGGCCATAATTTTTATATGCTAAATTCACCCTGCCCCTCTTGAGCTATCTACTACATGGGATCAACACCTACAACTAGGAAACATCACCACATAGGATGAGATGACGGAAAAGTTCCTAATAAAACTTTTCCCACTTGCAAAAACTGCTCAACTCAGAAGTAAGATAGGGCAGTTCAAACAGATGGATTTTGAGCCACTCTATGAATGATGGGAGAGATTCAAGGATTTGATCAAAAGATGTCCTCAGTATAGTTTTCCTAATTAGCTTCAATTCTATTATTCTAGAATGGGTTGAAAGGTCAAACAAGGATAATTGTAGATCCTACTTTTGGAGTTCACTAATGGGAAAGATGCAGCAGATGCTTATTCATTGCTAGAAGATATGGCATCCAACACTTTCCAATGGCTAAATGAACAAAATATGGTGAGGAAGGTCACTGGTTGTTTTGAGGTGGATCCAATCATAGCCCTCACTACATAAATGTCATCTCTTACTTACCAGTTAGCCATAGTTAATTCAACATCAAAGGGTGTTTTAGTTATAGAAGAGTCTTCTTCTGTAGTTGGATCATACATGGCTGCAGATCAGGCCAAGGAAGAAGTGCAATATGTAAATAACAACGGCTAAAGCAACTATCATGTAAACAACATACAAAATCAATATTATGCAAGATGGAGAAACCATGAAAATCTTTCTTATGGGAACCTGAGGAATGCCATGAACCCTCCTCTTGGCTTTCAAGCTCCACAACAATCTCAAATAGCAAAAAAGAAGCCATCACTTGAAGATCTCATGACCACCTTTGTAACTAAGAATCGAGCAAGATTTTGAAGAAATGAAGCAACACTTGATAGCACTAAGACAGACATGGGACATATAAATGCATCAATTAAGTCATTGGAAACTCATATTGGTCAACTTGCAAGTTCTGCCAACAACCCAAACAATGGTATTTTTCCAAGCAACATTGAGAAGAATCCAAGGGAGCAATGTAGCGCTATAAGATTAAGGATTGGTAGAGAGTTGGAATCTCCAAAGAAGCAAGAGGAGACACAATCCTTCTCAAAAGCAAGGGATCAAGAAGTTGCACAAAGAAAAGAAGAGGAAGAAAAGAAAGAAGAACCAAACAGGGAAGTCTATAAACCTAGGAGATTTTATTTCTTGATAACCCTCCTATTTTGAAAACTCCACTTCCTTTTCCTTAAACATTTCAAACGAAGAAAATTGATGAACAATTTAGCAAATTCCTTAAAATCTTTAAGAAAATTCATATTAACTTTCCTTTTGCAGAAGCTTTGGAGCAGATGCCCAGCTATGCAAAGCTCATGAAGGAAGTTATGTTAAAGAAAAGGAAGCTTGAAGAATTTGAGATAGTGAAGTTGACAGAAGAATGCAGTGCCATATTGCAAAAAAAAACTTCCTCAAAAACTGAAAGATCCAGGGAGTTTTATTATTCCTTACACTATAGTAATTCTTCATTTCATAAGGCATTATGTAATTGAGGTGCATTTATTAATTTAATGTCTTTGTCAATTTTTTAAATACTTGGACTAGGAGAGGTGAAGCTAACTACCATCACATTACAATTGGCATATAGGTCTTTGACCTATCCTCATGGAATCATAAAAGATGTGTTAGTAAAGGTGGATAAATTCATCTTTCTAGTTGATTTCATAGTGTTAAATATGGAAGAAGACCATGAAGTACCTCTTATTCTTGGAAGACCATTCTCGGCAACTGGAAGAGCATTAATTGATATTCAACAAGGTGAGTTAACATTGAGAATCAATGAAGAAGCGGTAAAGTTTAATATTTACCATGCTATGAATTTTCCAGTTGAGAAGAATATTTGTAACAATATTGAGGTGTTGAATGATTGTGTAACTTCCATTTTCACTAATGAAATTGGTCAAGATCTAATGGAAAATTGCATTGCAAATCCTATTATTTAGGATATGATAGGTCCTAGGGAAGTCATGGAGCATGTCTTGGCTTTGGAATCATCATCAGACGACAAAGTTAACAACAAAGTGGAAGCATTGGAAGAAGAATCATTGGTGGAGGAAGTAAAAGCTGTCATGGAATTAAAGCAACTGCTAGATCACCTCAAGAATGCATTTCTAAGTAGTGATTCATTTTTTTAGTGATTATTTCTTCTTCTTTGATAGTTTTGGAAGAAAAAACTTCTTCAGGTGCTAAGAGAACATAAATCAATCATCACATGGTTAGTTGAAGACATCAAAGGAATAAGTCTAAAAATATGCATGCATAAAATTTTGATGGAAGAATCTTACAAACCTTCCATAGAGAGCATCAAGAAAGGCTCAACCCTGCAATGAAGGAGGTAGTACATACTAAAGTTTTGAAAATTGTTGAAAGTAGGTATTATCTATGCTATCTCTAATAATGAATGGATAAGCCATATTCAATGTGTGCTAAAGAAAGGTGGGATGACTGTGATTAAGAATGGGAACAATTAATTAATCCCCACTAGGACAATTACAAGGTGGCGAGTTTGCATTGATTATAGAAAATTGAATAAAGCCACTAGAAAAGATCACTTTCCATTACCCATCATTGATCAAATGTTGGACCATTTGGTAGGGTATGATTATGTAACACTTGTGGTATTGAAATTTGGGGGAAAAATTTTTTATTTCAGTAAAGTAATAAATCAAAGTGATACATAGTGTTTTGTAAAGAAATTTGTTATAGAAAACTAAATTGAACAAAGAGAATGACTTCATTAGTAGTTTTGAGTGAAAAAGAACCTAAGTGGTGATTTTGAGTAAAGTCATGCATTGACTCAAATAACTAATGAAGCATGACTATTATGTATAATGTGATGTGTATGAGATATTGAATCAAAATTTTGAGATAATTTTGGAATTTTGAACTATTAAGTTGAAGGTTATGTGAAAAGAACTAAAATAATGAAATTAAGCAAATGCATAATTATGATCTATATGAATGACCTAATATGATTACCATAGGTATTGTGATGTGTGGGGAATCTTAGTTTAAGACTTGGGTGTAATTTGGAATGAAATTGGAATGTGAAGTCAATTATAGTAGAAAATTCAAAGAAAATTCGGTTAAAAAGAATTGAATAAGTGATTTTTGGCAATTAACCTCAAATGAGGTAGAAAATAGTATGAACATGCCCCATTTAATATATATGATATGTGATAGTTATGATGTTTAAAGTATTTTATGTGAAATGGGGCTATTGATGATTTTGTTTAAGTACAAATTCAGAAATTGAATAGCTTATTGCAATTGACAAGTTATTATTTGGATTTGGGAGAGAAATTATTTCTTAAATGAGCATTTTAGGATGTCTATAAATGAAATTAAGGGTAAATGTAATGATTAAAAGTCTAAGAATGAAATATGAGAGAAAAAGTGAAAATTTTGGAAGAAAAATAAAGGAGCACAAGTGTACATTATGAAAATGCTGAATTTGAAAAAGGGTTCATTATGATTAAATGTTTACATGAATAATGGACTAATTTGAAATAATGTTCAACATAGAAGTTGTAGACCATGAAAGTATCTATTCAATTAAAGAAAAATCACTCAATTTTGATGTCATATGACTAAGTTATGACTAATAAACCGAAACTATTCCAAATGACTGAAAAATAATCAATTTTTGGCAAGATTAAGCACCTTAATTAAAGCCCAAAGAAGCAATGAACACATCAAATTCACAAAAGTTTTGCTCTAGGCAAATCAGCACACATGTATCAAAAATTAGGTAGCAGTTTCTAAAGTTGCGTCACTAGGCAAGGGGTACATTTGAGGGACATTTTGACAGGGTTCCTTTCCCCCCTTCATCTCTCATCCACACCAGCAATCACACCCTGATCAAGCACACCACCACTCCAACTCACACCCCACATCAAACCATCCTTCTCTCCACATAATCTACAACAAGACCCAAACTATTTTCAACAAGAAGTCTTCTTCATTGTCTTTAGAAGTTGGATTCTGAGGTCGGGAAAGAGGGGTTCCTTCAAATAAGGTTTGCACACCATTCTTCTTGTGCTTACTTATTACAATTGATCATTCTTGGAATTTTGTGAGTGGAAGACATCAAATTGGAAGGAAATTTTGTGTGGATTGGAGGAGTTTAATTGTGCCCATCAAGTGTTTGTAAAAAGGTCTAAAGAGAAAACTGCCTTAATCTAAGAAGTGTTTGTGGAAACATCTGAATGGAGTGGGGTTTGCATTGAGTGTCTGAATTACTCATTGGAGCATTGTGGGTTACAATTGTGTTTGAAATGGGCAAATTGATATTGCATTAAGCTATGTTGTGGTGTGTTGAATTGAACTGCACTATGTACTTTTGAGATAGCCAATGAAAGCGCATTGTAATCATGCCTCCCAAAGGACAGAAATCTACAACTGCAAGCCCTCAAAAAACACAGAGAGATGTAGACCTAGGCCCTCCAATCAAACCAACTTTTATGAGTGAACAAGCTGCTATAAGGTTTTAGAAATCAATTGTGGGGAGAAAGTGCATTCCAGAATGAGGGTTTGAAAATCCTCATGGGGTTCATGACATAATTGAGGCCCGGGATTGGGAATCATTTACATCATAACTAGGTGTCTCTTTGGTCCCTGTGATTCAATAATTTTATGCAAATGCCAAATAGCAGCAACTGTTAGATCCTCATGGACTCAAAGCATTAGTGAGACCATTTGACAGAATATCCATAAACAGAATTTATGACCTTCCCAACATTGATGAATATGACTATTCCTCTTTGGTGGAGCATGTCCCAGATTATTATGAAATCATCAACTTCCTTGCACCATGGGGACAACTCAAAGTTGAAGGAAGAGTGTGGCATTACTTCATCTCTATCAAGCTATTGCCCACCAACCACTGTTTAGATGTCAATCAAGATAGGTAATTTTAAACTATGCAATCCAAACAGGCCTATCAATCGACATGGACAAGGTGATTGAAGGTTCAATTGTGTCCATCATTGAAAGACATACCACTAGCGGCTTTGGGCACCCTTCCCTCATCTATGAATTGTGTTTGCAAGCGAGTGTTCCCACAAGTGTGACAGAGGAAATATAGCATCCATACCCACCAATCACTCATGCAGTAATCATGTCCTTTGAGAAAAAAGGTGGTGTAGGTGAAGCGGCAAGATCATCTTCTCAAGCAAGATCTTCACAAAGGAGACAGGCTTCATCCTGTTCCCACCTTGAATCAGATGTTACTGAATGGCACAACCATTTGAAAGAGACGGAGAAATCATATTGGCAGTGGCAATCCTACATGACTAAAAGATTGATCAGTTTGTTTCAATGCAAAAGCAGCAATTTGATTACATGATGGATTTTAACAATGCCCTCACCGCAATTTTCAACAATTGCAGCTTGAATCAAGGAACCAGCTCCATGGTTTTCCCTCCACCTCCCACATTTCCACCTTATCCCCCAGCTTCTAAATCTGAGGAGTCAAAGGATGAAGAGGATAATTGAAGGCATCCCCATTAGGGAAGTCCCCGTTTTTCCTATTTTACTTCACATTGAGGACAATGTTGATTTTAAGTTTCGGGGTGTTTTTAGCGTTTTGTTGTGTTTGTTGTTGAGTGATGTTTTCTGTGTTCTTGCTTACAATTTGTTTCTTGTTTAGAGTCTGTTTAGAGTTGTGCTCTTGTTTCATGATGTGTGTGATGCTTTAAGTTTGTTTCCTATTTAAAATTTGTATTATGTTAATATATATATAGAGAGAGAGAGAGCACTAATCAAGTACTTGTATGAGACTGATGATATGAATAGAAAGAGACAACATTAGCTTATTGAAAAAAATGAAAGATGTAACATAGTATGTGTGCTTAACTTGAATACTTGTCTTAGTTTACTTAAGATTCCTTAGACACTTGATCACATAGCCATTTTTGTTTGAATCAATTGAGTACTTGGAAAAAACTTATGTGACTAAGTATGCATGACTATATTTTGAACTCTAGAACTTATTTCAATTATCATTTGCTGCAAAAATTAGGCGACACATCACTAAGAAAATAATTTAGGCATTATTTGATTAGTTTGAGCCTTTTAAGCTAACCTAGTATATTCATGTTACTAGTGTCCCCATTAAGCCTTAATGAAGGAATGACATATGCATGATGTGAAAAACCACCATTCAACTTTTCTTTCTTTAGCCTTATTAGCCAAACTCTTTCAGCCTGAAAAACTATGATTAACCTATTAAGAGAGATATTTTATACACATAGTTGTTAGAGAGGTATGAGTGAAGCATAAGAAGATAGGTGTGGGGGCATTTAAAAGAAAGAATTTCAAAAGAAGAAAAAGGACAAAAGAAAAGGTATGAATAAGGACTCATCCTTCAATTAGGGGGATCACATCTCTACGAACTCAATAAAAATAAGTTTTGGGGTGTGATAGTAATACAATAAAAAAAAAGAAAAAAAAAGTAAATATGAAGGTAGAGAGAGTGAAAAATCATATGAAGGTTATTTATAGTCTCTTACTTTGTGGATCCTTATTCCTTTTCTTTGCTAGCAAAACCTAATGCCCTATTAGAAGCTCAACAAGGCCTATTAATTCTCGATGAAATGTTGACAAAGATGAGTGGAAATGATGAAAGAAATGAACATATGGGGTTCCAATGTGAACATGTTCTACTTAGTTGCATAAATTCATTCTAGTATGAAGTGACTTAGATAGGAACGGCTATAACTCTTTGCACATTCATTAGGAATCAAGAGTCGGCAAGATAATGTTCAAGTTGAAATTCTAGATGTGTATAACATCTGATTGTTTTCTTGATTCATGTTAAATCTGTTAAGGTCTCTAAGAGTTGAACTTGATTAGTGTTGATTTTGCTGTTGTTTTGAAAATTTATTCTTTTTGATTTCTTTTTGCTCGAGGACTAGGAAATTGATAAGTTTGGGGGTATTTGATAAGTAAATTCTATTCGCTTGTATTGAATATTATCTGACCTTATTATTCGCTAATTCATAGAATTCTATGTGAAATTTATGTTGGTTTCTATGTGTTTGTATGATATTCGAAAGTGGAGAAAAGTGGTGCTCGGCATGGAGAGAAGAGGCCAAGGGAGCTGTAAGAAGGAAAGCTGAAAACAAGTGTTGAAAACAAGGTGTAAAGTGCACATTTTGGCTAGCAGAAAGTGGCATCAGGGCACCACAAACTGGCACTATGACGCTAGTGCAAATGGAGAGAAGTGTAGTTTTTAGGCAGTAGAAAGTGGCGTTGTGGTGCAATTGTAGATGTGCAAGTGTATTGTTCATGCTACTAACCCTAAAGATCAAGTATAAAAAGAGGCTTTTGGGAGAACGAAAGGAGACATTTTTTGGAGTTTTGAGAGAGGGTTTTGGAGGCTAGAGAGAGGAGAAAAGGGAGGCTTTTGGGAGGAAGAAGCTTCAAGTTGGAATTCAAAGCCAAGCATTATTGGGAAGAGTTTGCTACCACTCCAATCTTCATTCATTTTTTGTTTCCATCTTATTCATCATTTGTACTTGGATTAATGTTGGAATTCAAATTTTGAGAATGTCGTATGAATGTTATATGGATTTTTATTCAATCATGAGTATTATATCCTGGATTAAAGTTGGAATTCAAATTTTGAGAATGTTGTATGAATGTTATATGGATTTTTATTCAATCATGAGTAGTTGAACTCCTCTTTCTAGAGGGGAGATGGATCTTATGCTGGCCTTATAATGTGATTAATGAGTTATATGATTGGGAGTTCTTATTGGTTTATTTATAATGCTTTGTTCTTAGTGCTTTCAATTTATTAGTCATTTATTGAATAAATGTATATTTGGGATTTGGCACTCTAGGTATCATAACATGAGAGTTTAATGCAATCTTAGTATCATAACATGAGACTCTAGATGACTTGGGAGAGCTTCTAGCTGTTGTGAAAGCATTCAAAAGAATCACAGAGTTTAATGCATTCTTTACCTTCGGATTTTTATAGGGATATTGAAATTGTAAATTTGAGAATAGATACCTAGCTCGGTAGGTACTCGGGAGAGGGAGTTGAGTGAATTAGCATTCTTGATTTATAAACCAATAGAAATCAACGTATACTGAGTTAAGAGCACTATGATTGAAGCATAAGTGAAATCGATCCTCTAGAGCTTCTTTACCTTGATTTCTTCCCACCAAAAGACTGTCTGTTTCTATTTTTTGTTTAAATTCTTATTATTTGATTTTCAAAATAAAATTTGAATTATTTACTGTGCTAACTAGTGATTAATTGAAATTTGCAATCCCTATGGAGACGATAACTTTCTTACCATTATACTATAAAACTTGACACCTTATGCTTATGGTAGTATTGCAACAAACAATACCACCTAGAGCGCACCCGATACCGCTGTCACATGGGATACTTCCTACCAATGGATAGAGACATGGGTATGGGAGTTTTTCCAAGGTTCCAACCACAGTTGGTTTGTCATACCGCTTGCCATATCGCTTGGAGCGCAACCAAGTATTGCAGCTTCCTGCGGTACTACTTGCCGATCACAATGGTCAAAAATTCAAACATTGCAAAGCCAAATTTTCTACCACCCAACCATTTTCAATGATCATGATTTTAAGAGATCTATTTAAGGAGAAATGTTGGGACATTTCCAAGTTGAAGAAGTCATTGATTGAGCTTTGAATTGCAAGAAACCTTTGCAAAAACTAAGGTCAAGTGCTTAACCTTCTTCATATTCACTCAAGAGCTTTCAACTTTACAATTTTTTCTAAAGGCCTTTCTTCTTCAATACAAAAGGGAAGATCTTTTGTAACTAAGAGAACCAATCAAGACAACAAGACCTCCCCTGCGCTTATAGTAACACACTTGTAAAAGTGTAATCTCTCATTCTTTCTTTTTACTTGTGTATATCTTGAATTGGTAGAGGAGACTAATCTTAAGAAGAACAAGTGTGTTTATTGAAGTGTGTCTCACAAACAACTTATTAATATGTATTACACCCCCTAGAGCTAGAATCTAGAAGAGTGTAAGAGGCACTAAGATTTATGCTCCCTTGAGCTAGATTCAAGAAGAGCAACTTTATTGTTGGAGTATGTCTCGCAATTAATTGCTAAATTATTTATGTCCCTTAGAGCTGGAATCTAGAAGAGTGCTAGGTACGCTAATTTCTATTCTATTATAGTGAGATAGTAGAACCCAAGGCACAAGGGGGGGTGTTGGGTCCCGGTAAAATGGCTTGACCCAAGAGAGAAGGGGTGAATTGGGTTAATAAAAATTTATTACTTAACTCCTATGAAATCAATTTTTCTCTTTTCATGTTTGTGTGGTATGCAATATAAATAAATAGTAAAGTAGTAAAGTGCATAAAAGGTAAAGTAATTAGATACACAAACAACAAGATTTTTTATAGTAGTTTGGGCAACTTCCCTACTCCATTCTTCCAATAGCACATTTTTCTTGTGCCTTGGGTTCCACTATCTCCAATAGTAGACATGTAAATAGTACTCCCAGCACTCTTTTAGATTCCAGCTCTAAGAGTCTTAACCATAGTACTTCCAATACTCTTCTGGATTCCAGCTCCAGGGGGGCATGAACATAGTGCTCTCAGTACTCTTCTAGATCTATTCTAAGGGGTGTAACTCTGATTTTTCCGAGCTCACCAGAAACTCACCTATTTCTAAGATCACAGACAAACTTGATGGTTTCCCAAAGCTCACCAACAACTCATTGAATTTGGTTTCATAAGCTAACTAGAAACTCTACCTTTACAAGTATTTTGTGTACATAGAAATTCCTCTACCTAGGCTAATGAGTGTACACACAGTTAAAGTACAAATACAAAAGATAACACAATAAGCATATTACAATGATTTCAAACTTCCTTGAGATAATGTTAATGTAGCCTGAAAGCTCTTTGATCTTTGCAACACTTGGATTGAAAATACTTGAGAGACTTGAATGGGTTTCTTGTTGGTTGATTTGCCTTCGTCACTTATAACCCTCAATCTCATTGTTTCTTGATATTCTCTGAGAAAGACTTGACCCTTGAATAGTTTTCTTTTAATGCCCTTGATATATTTGAAGAAGTAGGCCTTGAAGGTTGAAGCTCTTGGCCTAGGGTTGCAAAGATTTGTGGAAGGTTTCAAACTCAATTCCTTTTGCTTCCTCTACCCTTGAATCGTCCCTTAGCTTCCTCTTAAATAAAACTTCAAAAACTTGATCATTGGAAAGAGTGGGAAGCAATTTCAAGGCTTGTAACTTTCAAATTTTCGACCGTTATGAGTCGACAGGCAGTTTGGACAATCGACTGTGCACTAGGCGATATGGCAGGCGGTATTCAAAGTGGTTGCAGTCATTTTCTGAAATCCTACACTCAACATCTCTGCAATTTGCTACTTTTGAATCCTTAACCAAAATTGATTAGTTTCTCAATATATAACTATCCATAATAAATTTTCATAAGTTTTCAAGCATGGATAAACAATTTGAATTATGCTTTGAACAAGGATAAATTCATTTAAGTATAATTTCTTTTTCATATGAGAGATATTTCCATGAAGTATGCTTATCAGGATATGTTTATCCATTCATGATTTTCTCAAGTTGTAAGGCATGAATAAAGGTTTTTATTCACATATCATATTTTTAATAAAAGCTGAAGATGATAACTCCATGAAGCACATACTTATGTTAAGCAAGAACATATCTATGAACCAACATATAATAAACAAAGTTAGGGCACTAAGGATCAAGATAGTTTCTTCAATTCTGGACATTTCTTATATGCTTGTACCATTGATAACTTTACTAAAGAATACACAATCTAAATATATTTCAAGTTTCCTAAATTAAAAGCATTATTAGCAAAAATCTAGTCTTAAATCAAGTTTTATTATAATCAAAATCATACACAATAAGCCTAATAGGATGTGCTCTTAGAAGGGTAGAGTAAGGAGGTCATCCCGAACTACTATACATCATGTATATTATTGGTGGTTGATTAAATTGCTTGCACTTTACTTTACACTATTTATTCACAACAAATCACGAGAGCACATGAAATGAGAGAATTTAATTAACAGGAGTAAAACAAAAAATTTTATAAACCCAATTCATCCCTCCCCTATTGGGTTAAGCCAAGCCTAAGGGAACTAACAATATCAACCTTGTTAACTATAAAATTTCTTTATTTTAACTCTTTTCTTTTTTGTTACCAAATTAATAATCTATCCTTTGAGTATTTGCTCTTACCTTATCTTTAAGTTTAAATTACTAAATTCTATCTAGGAAAAAGTTGGGAAAGAGAAGAAAATATAGAAGTGGAAGAAAAGAGAAAACAATGCAAAGGGATAAAGAATAATGATTAGAAATTAAGTATATACAAATAAATTAGATAAAATTTTTATATAAATTTGTGAAAGATCATCATTAAAAATATAACTACTTATTAGAAAAATTAGATTTATTAGAAAGTTAAAATATTCTATCACATTAAAGCTGTTGGAAAACAATGAAGTTTATATTTCAAATACACCCATTTCACATGGAAGCAAATTAGAAATGAAACGTGACTATTCTTACAAAACAAGAATGGATGAAATGTTACACATTTTAGGTGGGCAAAATGGAAACTTAATCCCGTTAAATTACTTTACTCAGGCTTTTTCTCCTCCCTTTGTTTCAAAGAATAAGCTTTATCCTCTTGTAAAGAAAGACAAAAATAAAAAGATTTTTTTCAAATAAAATTACTCAAGTAAACAAAAATTAAAATAAAAAAATCAATTCTTAAAGGATTTAAATTTATTATATTTTATGGAAGATAATGTAAATAATTCTTAAACATTTTAAATTATTCAAAAATTATTATAAAGAAATTTCGAGTAATCCTACCAAGTACATTTCAAATTGATCGTATATTTCAAATTGATCTAAACTTATATTTCAAATCAATCTAAACTTATCTTAAAGCATCATTGAAAAATTCTTATACATAAATTAATTATATATATATATATATATATTTTTACATGATCTATGAAACCAAATCTTAGATTACTTATCATTTTTAAAGACTATTCATTTTATCCAAATCAAAAAATAACATATATTAATTCTCTATGAGATTTAAAGAGTTTAATCATTGTAGAGCATATATTTATCACATTAAATATTATATTAAAAATAGTACAATCCTATAACTTTAAAAATTATCACATGGGAAATGAAAAATAGAAAAAACATAAAACATAAAAAAATAAAAATATTGTAGTTTTTGTTTGATTAATTTTTTTTATTTTTCTTTACAAAACGATGAAGCTTAACCCTTTACAAAATTTATGTTTCAAACAAGGAGAAGAGAAAAACAAACATAATAATTCAAAATATAAAGATAAAAAGCAATTTAACGAGGTTAAGCTTTCATTTTGCCAACGTAATATGTCTTATTTCCATATGCTACTGTTCCTACGGATCAATAGCATTTCATTTCTAATCCACTTCTTTTTCACACTTCTTCCAATGTGATGCAAAGGTGCAACTCGGTTGGGGTAAACCCAAAACAACCCAAATTTTAAATAATTTGGGTTGATATTTTTTGGGTTTTGAGTAATGTAATTCGTGTCTTACTCAAACTCAAAATCAAATTACCTTAATCTAAATAATTCAAAATTAAGTACTAAATAACCTAATCCAAATAACATAAATAGGCTAAATGATGTAATTATTTTTAGGTATATTGTAACATAAATAATAATACAAAGAAAATTTAAATACATGAAAATGATAAATAAATGGATCATATTTTTTACACTGAATTACATTTTAGAATTTACTATACAATTTATTTTTAAATTTAAAATAATTCTCAACTTGCATTGTTTTATATATTAATTTTGATTATGTTTAAAAGACAATCCTTTGCATGATTTTTTATGATAAAGTATTGATAATATTATTCAAATTTGCTAATATTTTCACTGTTAATTATTCCTACATTAAACATATTTAATAGGATAATATTTATAAATTTTATTTAAAGTTATAATGCAAATATAAAATTGTTAATTTAATTTGCCTAGCGAGATTATTAACCAAATTTGTTTAATCCACTTTCAACTTGTTTTTAATTTAAATTTTACAAATTTAGTTTAATTTAGATTAAGGTTTTATAAAAGTAAATTGTGGTTTAATTTGTATAATACAATTTGGATTAAGACTTAATTGACATTAACTCAATCCTAATCAACCCAAGCCGCACCCCTAAATTATGATAAGACCCCATACAAACAACAATCTTAATTTTTTTTCATGGGTACCAATATTTTTACTCATCGCTACAAGAAAAAAGTATATTTAAATATACCTTTCCAACACAACCTCCCAGATGCACGCATCTCAGCACCCTCAATTTACAGTACCACAATTGCAGAAAGCCTCGTTATAATGAAAAACCACAATTGCAGAAAGCCTTGTTATAATGATAGCTAAAGCCCTGTAATAATGAAAAACCGCAATTGTAGAGCTTGTTATAATAATAGCTAAAGCCTTATTATAATGGAAGTTATAATGAAAAGTAGAAGCGATATATCTCTTCGTCTCAGCTGATGAGCCGATGAACCATGCTGTGTTTGTCCAGCAGGCTTCAATGCTCCACATTCATCCAGCTGTTGACGTTTTGAACCATCATTTATGAGACGAGATTCAATTTCGTAAAATAATTAAAAAAAATTATCAGATGAAATTTAACAATCTCCACCAAAACGCTGAAGATTCCCAGACGTGACTTTAATTGCTTCCATTAGCTTGAACGCTCTCCTTAAAACGGCTGCGAGCCCAACATACGTATGATTTACAGAAATGTCCCAACAGAGGATCATTGAACACTTCACATTAGGTACAAATGCTTCATTCCGGAGATTTTATGGGAGGTAAAGAGCAAAAAGGTACATGTCTTACAATTCATACGAATGAAAAATCCCGCTCAAAAGGAGAAGCTACCTCAACTATCCTCATCTCTACTACCAACCTAACACAGCTCCACAGGCTTTTACACGGTAAGGCCTTGTGGCAGGGCAGGTGCTGGCAAGTTAGGTTTGGGTTTCTCAACCACGATAGCCTGGGTCGTCAGGACCATACCTGCAACGGATGCTGCATTCTGCAATGCGCATCTTGTCACTTTGGCAGGGTCAATAACTCCAGCTTCAAGGAGGTTCTCGTACTGGTCCACCATTGCATTATATCCAATTTCCCAGTTGCTGTTCTTTATCTTCTCCACCACCACCTCTCCTTCTACACCTGCATTGCTAGCAATGAGAGCAGCTGGTGCCACTAGTGCCTGCTTGATAGCAATACAACAGAATAAGTGTCTGCAAGCAAGAAGGGTTACAGCCGTTGCTGCAGATGACAGTTCACGCAGAAAATTTGTAGTAGCCATGCATGGAACTAATTGTTCTGTACAACATTTGGGCAAGCTGCTGGAGTAGATGGTGGGGGCGGGGGGAAGGACTGAATATAATAAATAAATAATAGCAGGTAAACCAAGAAAGCTGTGCATGTTACAGAATCAATTTCTTTAAAAGCGTACTTGCCCTCACTAAACTACCTTGGGGTTATGTCCCCTAGAATAACAATTAAGTCTAATTTGCCTAACACCAACCAAAAACAAGTAGAGCTTCATGATGGTCACTGAGAACTAGTCAAAGTACCACATGGGGAAAGAATTGATCTTCCAAATGACTTGCTGCAAATAATAGTTGACGAAATTTTATGGGTCCTTGGGATGATTTCTTTTTCCTTCCCCAACTCCCTTGGATTGATCATAGATTTCCATCAACCAGTCTAATCATAGAGATGTGAAAAACTATTAAAAATTTCAAAATGCCTTTGTTATAAAGTTTTGATCCTCAGACCTTTGCTAAAACAACTATATAACCAAAGCCTTCACCACTTTATTAACATTCATTTTGTTATATCAAATAGGGCATTTGCTGATATACCTAAATGTTTTACCCATAATTATCTACCTATGTTTCTTAACTATTAGCAAAACATACCCATAAATTTACACAAATTTACAAATATACCAACTTCATCACTATTATTATGCATAATTTAATAATTATGAAAAAAAAATAATACTGTCACAATGGTCTAAATCAAATATTAATTTTTTTATAATTCTTAAACTACGCATCGTATAGTTAACAGAATTGGTATATTCACAAATGTTTTACAAATTTATAGGTATATTTTTTATATTTAAAAAATATAGGTATATCTGCAGTTACAGGTAAAATGTTAAGGCATATTGCAAATGCCCATATCAAATAATATAATTAAATATTACAATTAATAATTTTGAAAATACCTAACTTTTTTACCCACATTAGGCTATGTTTTTCTTTTCTTGGGAACAGCATGCAATAACCTATTAATGTATCACATCAAAATAATATTTTGGAAACTATTTAATTACTTGTTTATCATGTCGTAATATTCTACTTTGGAGAAAAGGACTAGAATACATGGATTAAGAATGAGCATTTACGCAATAATAACAGCATTTACACAATAATAACAATGTGCTAGGATTAATCCAGTTGTAAATGTTGGGTAAAAGCTTCATAATATTATAATACTTCATATAAATAAATATTTAAAAAAATGAGGCATTTGCATTCTTGGTATTTCAGATATACGTGCATTATTTTAAAAATTACAACATATATAGCTTTTTGCAACATTAGCAAATCTACCAACACCATTACAATCTGTTAAGTGCTCTCTGACTAGCATTGGTTGCCTTCTAAGATTCCAAAAATGCCCCTCATGAAGATTGCTTGTGAAAGCAATATTTACTCTTTTTCACTGTTGAGCTTTCGATAACCCCCCACTGGCCGTCACCCCTTTCTGTTCAATTTCCACCAAGGCTCCTGATCGAAAGAGGTTTGTGGGGCAGGAACAATGTTGATTGAAAGAGCAACAAATAGAGAGGAGAAAAAGTTAACTATCATGCAGATGCTGAAGCTAGGAGAATTAAGGAGAGATGAGGATTGAGAGGTAAAGATTGGAAGCTGAGAGGGAGATTTGAGGGTGGATCCCGTTCCATCATGATGGTGATTGGACAAGATGTGAATGGAGAAGAGGCTTACCATGGACAATCAAATTCATCATCGTCACCAAGAATACAGGACTCTGAAAGGGGATTTTTAAAGATAAATAGTTTTGGACTATGCTGCAATTCAAGTTTAAATGAAAAAATGGCCTCCGAAAAAATTACTTAATTTTTTAACAGTCCATGGGGCCCACAATCCTATTATATCAACCATCCATGTTTCCTCTATTGCCAAATCAGTGGGTCCATGAATACTCCCTGTAGGTTTTATTCTCACAGAGGTCTCTAAAAAAATTACTTAATTTTTTAACAGTCCATGGGGCCCACAATCCTATTATATCAACCATCCATGTTTCCTCTATTGCCAAATCATTGGGTCCATGAAATACTCCCGGTAGGTCTTATTCTCACAGAGGTCTCTCCATTCCAAGAGCCCACTCTGATCAACTATCAAACCCTCTGATCAACCTATCAAACATTGAACCAGTGAGCACAGCAGCGAAAACCATGTAATCAATCACATTTCCATTGGCAGCCATGGGCGGAGAGCTAGAAAAGCCCATCATGAAGCGAACTATTTCCATTCACAGCTACCCACAGCAAAGTTGTCATCTCCAAACTCTAAAACAAATATGGGTTTCCAGAATCATCATCATCAGCCTTTTACAGTTGCAATTACATATAATTTTTAGCAATTAAATGCTTTTGAAGAAACTATGAGAAAGAAGGACATCAGGTGATGCCTCAAGATTAGAGTTTTTCTTTTTCTTCCCCCCATTTTCTTAGGGGTATTTTGGTATTTTAAAAAATTTTAAACATATGTTGCTTGGACTTTTTAACAGAGTAATAACAGAAACTAATTGTGTTGGTAAATTTACAAATGTTGTCAAGCCTTATAAAGGTTAATTGCAATTTTTAAAAATACGTATATCTAAAATCTCAACAGAAACTTGAAGGTACATCTAAAAATGCCCCAAGGAACATTTACTTACCATTATCTGCACATGGACATAGTTAGATTTTCCTGAGCCTGTTCATCTGGTGGCTATCCTTGCTGGAAGGGCTCATCTTTAGCAAGGAGATACAGTGACTGTTTACTATCCACTATTGTCAATAATTTGACTCATGAGAGGATCGAATTCCAATTCATTGACAGGAAATAATTTCCACTCACCAGACGAACACACTGGATTGTGTAGTCCGCACATTTCTTAAACAGATCATGATTACCTTTTGGATGATGTCAGCTCCAAGCCGCTCATCAGCATCTTCGAGCTTATCCTTTATTGCAGGAACATAAGCAGAAAGGTGAACAAAAGCAGCACCTCCACCTGGCACAATTCCTTCCTCAATGGCAGCAAAGGTAGCATTTTTAGCATCCTCAATTCGTAGCTTACGGTCCTCCAGCTCTGTCTCTGTTGCGGCTCCAACTTTAATGACTGCAACTCCACCAGAAAGCTTGGCAATCCTCTCAGCCAGCTTTTCAGAGTCATAAACTGAGTCGGTTTCAGCTAGCTCCTTCTTCAGTTGCGCAACTCGGGCTTGGATCTCATCTTTAGTTGCAGCATCAGCAACGATTGTAGTGGAGTCCTTGGAAATGGTCACCTTTCTTGCTGTGCCTAACTGCTCAACTGACGTGTTCTCTATGAGCAGGCCTAGATCACTGGCTTGGAATTCAGCTCCTAAGAAGAGAACGGGCAAACACAACAATCGGTTAGTAAAGACTGAACATGCTAAGAACCAGAGTATATGGCTAGATGATGTAATTCAACTGATATGACTGTCAAGAATATCATTTTATGGACTAGAATATGGCTACTGAGGTACCCCACTAGAAATTTACAACCAGAGGTGAAAGAAGTAATACATCTTAAAATGCATTGAGGGAAACCATTACCATCTGCAGGTTGGGAATAAGCAAATATCATAGGACACAGAGCAAGCAGAATTTAGTGCAGAAGCACACTTCCATAAATTCCATGACATGACATTTACTAAATGCCCTTCCCTAACCATTATCTATCAATATCACCAAAAATACTGCCCCTAGTGTCATAAGGGCTATCCTTTTGAACAAAGCTATCAGGTAAGCCTAGGCTAGTTTCATGTTTATAATCAGATCACAGAAACATGCTCATGAATCTCCAGTGATCTTGGTCGCAGATGTATAATTTGGTCTATATGATCAATGACATGAACCATTGGAGTTGTGTCTCATATAACATTAGCCCTCATCTTCTTGAGCCATCAAACAACTTTCCTAGGGAAGCATTCATGGTGCAATTCATCTTCCAAATTCTCCAACGGCCCTTGCACATCTCTGTAGAGCTCTCTTTGTTAAAACCTTCTTAAGGTCTTTACAACACTTTTCATCATTTTCCCAACTCTTAAATGATCCTTGTTCACTACTTTGTAGTCTTTCATCAAATATCTCATAGAACTCTCTTCTACATGCTTCTTGCGTCCAAATAATACTGCAGTTCCACTGCAACTGCATATGATTAACAACTCCATAATCACTATTCAGGAACCTGAAAGCTCACAGGATAGTAGAATCTGAGTGGAAATAGCAGAGGAATTAATAAGAATTCTGCATGGAACGACATGGAATTTGGTAAACTCGGCCTTGTGATGACCGTCCTGAATTCCACATTTATTTAAGGTACTGCACAAACAACACAGTAAATCCCAGGCACAAAGACAATTATTGTTAGTTTGGTTTGAGGTAATTGAGATTTAACAGAGAAGTACAAAGGGTATAAAAGGAGAGGTGATAATGTTAGCAATATAGAGCTGATGTCAGTCATAAAGTGAATAAAGACAATATAAATATTATATATATCCTTCTTTTAGGAAAAAAAGGTGATTATGTGAAAAAGGATAACTATAAGTAGTTAAGGGATAGTTAAATCAGTGTTCACTTTATCTGTAATTAAGGATATATCAGTGGTCTCAAAAAAATATATTACTGTTTTTATCATAGATAATATCAGGGAACTTTATCAGAAATTTAAAAAAAAAAATTACAATTTTTAAATTTTAAAAAATTTAATACAAATCCATGCTAAATTAAGGACAATGTAAATATAAAGTTAAGCCAAAAACATTACTTTAATGCCAACACTTAATGACCAATGGCGATACATAAAAGACCCCTATATATAAATCAGTAACAAATATAGTGTGACTTTAATACATGAAAATTAAGTATATACCAATGTAAACATAAATAAACAATATACATTAAATACATGAGTTTTAAACGATTTAAGAATGTTACCACAATTGTTTATAATGAAATACTAGAAGCAATGGTTTCAAGTGATGATTTGTGAAAAAAACGAAAATATCAAAGATATTATTAATAAATTAGAGATATATCGATAATATCTTCACTAATACGATACATTAGAAATACTGTCCATAATATCAGAGATATTATCAATAAAATCTGGACTAAAGAAAAACATATGATTCCTATTAGGATAATTTATCAGTCACCTTCCAAGAAAAATATCAATTGGAGACAATATTGGACATAAGATTTGAGGTAATATCAATAACGCAAACACAAAGTTAGGCTCCGTTTGGTAATAAAGAAAAGAGGATGGAAAACTTTACCACTTTTTCCATTCCGTTTTACACACCTTTTGATATAATTTGATATCTTAACTGCCTAATGACCCTTCTTTTTCTCATTATTACCTATATTTTCACTCATTATTTCTCACATTTTTATACAAAATGCTTTGTTATTTTGTCCTTATTTCTATTGTTTCTAATCATTACCTTCTTTCACATCATATCATTCCTTTTTTTTTTCCCTCACATTTTCATATTTCGTTTTTCCCCGCTTCTTTTCCCCATTTCCAAATGGACCCTAAATGTCACATCAATATCAAGAGAAAAAAGGAGCTTGTAACCTTCTTTTACCCCGAAACAAACACATACTTAGCAAAAAAGAATTTCATATGAAGTCAAATCTAAAATTTTTAGTTCATGATAAATCCTCACAGTGACCCAATGTAGCCTATCCATCTTCATTAGCCCAATATAAGATTCCACTAAAGAGGCACAAGCTATTTGACAAGGATACTAGATCAATGGATGATACCAAAGAAAAAACAAGTTCAACAGTAACTATGAGAAAAAGGTAAGCATTGTTAGCAACTTTTTGGCTCAACAAATGGATGCCCTTAGGTTTTGCTTGGGAATTGAGAAAAGAGGATAAATAGAATCCTAGAAAATTGGAGAAAAACAGAGGAAATGTTACAACAACATAGGAAGTAATTATTTAAAATAAAGTAAATAAAGATAATGTAGGCTTTGTTGATAAAGAGATAAGAGGGTAATGATTCAAAATATAAGAAGAAGGACAAGTAAAAACTCGACAAATAGAAGAAAAGAGAGGAAATAATGTAATATGAAAATAGATAATGATTAAAAATAAAGTGAATGAAAATAAAATGAATAAGTTTTTTGAATGAAAAGATAATGACTAAAAATATAGATATTGAGAAAAAAATTAAGGTTATTGGGGTATGCAAGTATCAATTTCTATCTTTTTTCATTGTTATCAAATAGACACTAGAGACTACCAATTAGGTGAGTCAAATCATTGCCTTCCATACTCTTTGTGAGTATCTCATGACTTGCCCAATGAGCTAACTTGCCCAATGAGCTAACAAAGCAGACAGATCAAGGCCCTATGTGCAATTCTGTTTCCATTGCAGTGGTCAAGTAAAATTGGTAGTTTAGCCATATGGGCTATTATCTTTCCTTTAACATTTGTGAGAGACCCTTCTTTTGGACATTTTCATGTTTAAATCTGGGGCTGACAGTCCTCTTTAGCCATGATTGAAACTTTATATCTTTCACTAGTAATCTGATTTATCAGCATTGCCATCATCATCATCATTATGCAAGCCTTGTCTAAACCTAGAGGGCTAGATCCAAATTTACTTGACTATAGACATGTTCTAGATTAAGTGGCATGGATTTCCAGTGAAAATCACCTCAATCCAAATGAGAATTTATAGAGGAGACTCAATTCCTAAAAAACAGGGGTAGAACTAGATTTCTAGCAAATTTTGCTTTAACTACTAAAATGAGAGATTAGTTTTTTCTTTTAACTTGCAATGGCCATAAGTACAAATGATGGATTACAAAGGGTTTTTATGGAAAAAACCTAAAAAAATCATCCACAGGTCAAGTAAAAATCCGCACCAAAACATACTCCAAAAGTCCAACATGTTGGCAGGCTAGATACAACCTTGCTAGAACATGGTAAACATTGTCCAGCTTGCTAGAGAAACTAGTGGCATTAGGAGGAATGTTGGAACTTGTAGAGTGTTGACCAGCTTGCTGAGCTTCTAGTCGAGCATTTTGGTCATCCATGGCAGATTGTTTCTGCTCAATCTATATCTTCCACTCTATTCCATTCGTGATTCATGTTCTCAAGTGGTACAAATTCAAATAACTAGACCGTATCAATTCCCCAAGCTTTCAAACCTTTCATTGAGAGTTTTATACTCTACCCACGAAGCCTACTCCACTGGCAGCCCTCTCCATTTGACTAGAAGTTCTAGTCCCTGGTTGTTGCCATGCTCAACGTATTTTGTTTCTAATATTCTCCCTAGTACCAATACTACTGCACCTTGCACATCATTTGGGAGTGAAGGAACAATAGAAGTCTTCTCTCCTACATATCTCTTAAGCAATGAGACATGGAACACATTATGAATTCGAGCTTCCAGACGCATATCCAATCTATAAGTTGTCCAACTTCCTCGATAATTTGGAATGGCCAGAATATTTCAGATTCAACTTATTTCTTTTGTTTTTCAGCAAGGAGGATTTTTTAAAAGGTTGCAGTTTCTAGCAGACTCAGTTTCCAACGTCATGATTTATGTCTCGCCTCTTTTTATCCAAGTTGATCTTCATTCAAGACTGTGCTTAAATCAAATGCTCTCTAAGTAGCTTGAGTACTTCATTTCTTTTCCATATCGCCTATTTGACTGTCTCAAGTTCCATCTTTGAACCCTCCTCTTCAAACAAACTAGAAAGTTTATACCCATACAACACTTCAACTGGTGTCATGTCTACAGCCGCATAATACAAGGTGTTATACCATAGCTCTGCCTACTCTAACCATTTTATCTATTGTTTGGGTTTATACATCACATAGCACCAGAGGTAGTTCTCTAAACACCTGTTAACCACCTCTAATTGGTCATCTCCTTGTAGGTGATCAGCTAGGTTGTATTTCAACTGTCCCATGATGCTTAAACACTTCCTTAAAAAATGCATTAATGAAAATGGGATCCTGGACACTGATGGATTTAGGGAAAACATGCAGCTTAACCACATTAGATATGAAGGGTTGGACTACCTATTCAGCGACATATAAAAATGAGCCAATTTAGTAAACAAATCAACCACCACCTTAATCAAGGTCTTTCCTTATGAACCGAAGACCAATGATAAAATCCATAGTGATTTCCCACCATGCCTCCACCAAAACTGGATTAGGTTGAGTTAAACCTCTTGGCAACATGGCTTCACCATTCACCTTCTGACAAACCCCACACTTTGCCAGAGTCTTGAATTTTCTTCTGCATGGCAAGCCAATAGAAATGTTTGTGAACTCTTCAAGAGGGTTTTAGTCTTCCAAAATGTCCACTACCACAGAATCATGGAAGCTCTGCAACAACTCTTAATTTTGGATGGTTTGATGGTAGTAGCATCCAATTTTTACAACAAAACTTCTCCCATCGTACTTCATGTTTTGGAAATTATTTTAGGTTTTTTGATACCTTCTCTTTTAATTCTTTAAGTTATTTATCTGGTGCTAGCACTTCTTTTAATTTCTGCATGAGTTCACCCTTTGCAGTCACTTAAGCCAGGGTGGTCAAAGCTGCCTCTCCACATTCATTTTTCCTTGACAAAGCATCTGCAACTCCATAGACTTCCAGTTTTATATTCAGCCCAAAAATCATATCTTACAAGTTTCATCATCATTCTCTGTTGAGCTATAGGCCCCCACCAGTTGCTCAAGCATTTGCTCTAAGCTACAACAATCTGTCCTGATGACAAAGGTGCTTCCTATCAAATATGGCTGGAATTTTTAAATTGAACTCACCACAGCTAAAAAAATCTTTCTCATAAACAAACTGGATGCAAGAAGCCGCCCTTCTTGCATCAAAACTACCCCAATACCACCATCTAATGCATCACATTCCAAAACAAACGGCAACTCAAGGTTTGGCAACCTCAAAATTGGAGTATTTGTAAGCAAATACTTCATTCCTTCAAATTCCTTTGGTGCTTCTAAATTCCATACAAAATTCCCTTTCCAGGTTTTTCAGTGATGACGCTTCCTTGCTGAAATTCTTCACAAATCGTTGATAGTACTACCCTGAATGTCCCAAAAAACCACACAACTGCTTCACAATTTTAGGTAACGGTCATTCTCTAACCTCTTTGATGTTCTCTGGATTGATGTTTACAACTTCATCAATCACTAGATGAATGTCAGACTGCACAAATTGACATTTCTTCGAGTTGGCCTTAAATTTCTTCAGCACAACCTTCAAGTGTTCCAAGTGCTCCTCCACCCCCCCTCCCATAGACTAGTGTTTGCTTAATCGAAATTCTTAGCGAAAATATCACCAAAAATTTCATTATGACCCTTCAGTGAGATGTTCTAGCCTAGGAAAATGCAAATGTCATAAATTAGGAAATGATTTCAATATTACCTCCAAAATCTCGATATTATCTACAAAATCTTGACATTATCTTCAAAATATCAAGATTTCTCCAAAATCTTGTCAGCTGCTACAAATAGATAAAGGGGGAGAGATTCCCTTACAAAATCAATTTGACACTGCCCGAAACTACTGTGTTGAGAGGCCATTTTCGACCTTTGTCCTCCAAGTTTTGCTAATCAAAACCTATTGTTGAGCTTCCAATTTGAACCTGTAAAGTAAAAGCATGGTGGGTTACTCATGGATTGCTTAGATCTCACCAGAATTTGATTTTAGGGTTTCAAAATCTCCCCTTAAAGATTCGAAACACATTTTCCTTATAGTGGTTTTACTAAGCAAAATGCAACATTTTTAATAGAAAATGGAGATCTACGCCCGATAGCGCCATTGCAAATCTGGTTCTTCTTCCTCACCCATCGAAATTCCATTTTAATGTGATTTTTCACAACATGAAGCTTCGAAATCAGAGGTAGCATCGTCAATTGGCAACTGTGACAGGTAAAAGTGATATTTCATTTTTTTTAACTTTTAAAAGTCAAAAATATATTTATTTACTTTAAACTGATTTTTAAATTTTTTTGGTTTATTTGCTATATTTATTATATTGATTGCAAAAAATAAGTAGAATAATTTCTCTATTTTAAAGTTTTAAAAATTTTATAATATTTATATTTGTGTAAATTATTTTATAAATAAATATTTTTTAATAATTTTTTAGTTTAATAGTATGTAATATAATTTTCTATAGCCTTAATTTTCGTCTATAAAGTTTGGGAACAAAGTTTTAATTTTTAAATTTGTTTTGAGATATTTTACAAAATTTATCTTAAAAAATATATTTTTCAGCCATTTTATTTACTTAACTAGATTTTTCATCCATTTTATTAACTTAGATAGCTTGTAATAATAATTATTTACAACTCTGATTTTGGATATACAATTTGGAAACAAATGATGAGTTTATGATATTCACTAATATCTTCCTTTTGGGTTTAATATGTCTAATTCCAAAGTAGAACTAAACCGCAAGATGTGACTTGGGAGCATGGAAAAACAATGAGAAAGTATCAAAATAGGGCAGAATGTAATTATTACGATAAAAAAATGAAGTCTGGAGGCATTAATTGATTGATAAAATACTTGACTGTGGGTATAAAAATGTGCAGAATTATCCTAAGTTGCCTCTCAAAGTTAAAAAGATGATAAAAAGAGTTATTTATAAGAGTTATAGGGAATCAAGAATGAAAGATATTTCTAAAAAATTATATGGATTTCCATATTCCATAGATGTTAATGATAAAGAGGATGAAGAGGATAATGATCATGACATGAGGATAAATATAAATGCATCTAAAGTGGAACACTAGGAAGCAGAGCAGATGAACAAATTAGAGAGGAACAGACCAACATTCTATGGGTCTGTTATAGAAGCTAATGGTGGTAGTGGGGGTGGTGGAGGTGGTAAAAATGATGAAATTATAGAATATTTTGGATGTAGCAAGACTATGAAAAGTAGCAAAGCCTAAATTATATGAGGAAGTGGAGGGAGTGTAAAAATAATAATAATAATAATAATAATAATAATAATAATAATAATAAAGCAAATGTTCAATAAGGAAACGATCATTGTTTCCCAGCTTGGAAGATTTGGATCCTTTTTTTTTATTCTTCAATGCAATTCTAGCACATGCAGCAGATACAATTACAATTAAGAACTTTGTAGCTGCCACCCAAAGAAAGAGAGAGAATGTAAAAACCCTTACAAAAAAGAAAATTTATGGAAAATATTCCAAGGAAAAGGTGACCGAGATAATGATTGGATAAATAGTTGAAAACATCATTGGAACACTTAAAGGGTAACCATCATGTGTTATGGATGGACAGACCCAACAAAAATGTTCATAATTTATTTTATAGTGTATTGCAGAGGCGTATTAGCATTTAATGCATCATATATATAAAGGATGCCTACTATATTGAGCAAGAATTAGAAAAAATGCCTAAATGGGTTGGTGTAGATCATGTAATGCAAATTGCTACTGATAATAGGACTGCTTATGAAAAGGCTGGAAAAACACTAGAAAAGATATATTCTTTATATTAGACACCCTATGCTGCACATTATATTGATTTGATATTACAGGATATGGGTTATCGTCCAACTGTGCAAAAAACAATTCAAAACACATATACAGTGACCAAGTTTATATATAACCATAGTTAGCTTCTTGTTATGTTACACACGACATTTAGATATGATAGAAAAATTGTTCATCCTCGCAAAGCGCAATTTGCTACAAATTACATTACATTGGATAACTTATACAAGACTTATCAAACCCTCACCACAGCTTTCAATTCCTATGAGTGGTGCACTTGAAAATAAAGAAAAACAACAAAGGGGAAGAAAGCACAGGATATTTTCATGACAACTATATTTTAGGATTATGTGCAATGGGTGTTGGGCATCCTAGAACCTATCTACCAAGTTTTAAGGACAATAGACACTGAAACATATCCATCAATGTGTTCTATGTATAAATCCATTCGTTTGATGATGCAAGCAATCAAAGAAAACAATTCCAAGGGAATAGATTAGATTCTAAAAATTATAGAGACTCATTAGGAGGGCATGCTTAGTCATCCCATACATGTTGCTGATAAGTACGTAATTTAATAAATTTCAGTTTCACAAAAAATATATAGATCTTTTTTGTTTATATTAACTTAATTTCTAATTTCTATAGCTTATTACTTAAATCTCAGGTATCATTACAAGCAACATCTCAATTTATTACTTGAATCTCAAATATCATTATAAGCAACATCTAAGTCAAGATTCCCAGCTAGGCATATCAGTTTTTAAGGTGTTTGAAAAGCTTGTTCCTAACAATATTGATGTTGAGAATCTTGTTAATGAGGTAATTGCATACTTATATCATTTTCAAAGATAGTTTGTTGATTAAAAAAGCGTATTATCTCCAAGATGCCAAAGGGGTTATTTGGGATAAATTTAACAATCCAATCAAGAATTAAAACAATGCTATGTAAGTAAAAGATAGGGAAATAATAATATGATGTTTACTTTTTTATTTTAAATATTAATAAATCCAAATTTTCTTTCATAAGTGAATGATGGAACTATTATGGGACAGATACCCCAAATTTAAAGTTGTTGGCATATAAAATACTAAGCCAAAAAATATCTTCATTGTCATGCGAGAGTAATTGGAGCTCATTCTCTGTAATCCATAAATGCAAAAGAAACAATTTGGTATACAAGAGGCTATAAGATTTGATGTCCTATCATTGTAATATGCGGTTTCGAAAAAGATTAATTTGATCTAAAAAAATAACTCTTGAAGACCCATTGGATTTATTGATGATAAGGCATTATGCTCACCTGGAGAAAGATGATAAAAGAGAAGACCCCTTATATGAATGACTGCAATCCAATGAGTTAGATACTAAAATGGAGGGCCAAAACCTGTTATTACTAATATAGCTCATGAACAAGGAATTAACATACAGAGAATATTGGAGAAAAAGAGAAGCTAAATAGATTACTTGGATTCATTGACAAGGTCTAGAAGCACTTTTCGTTCCTAAGATCCTTCTAATCCATCTCAATTCAGATCATTATCAAGCATGGAGTCTTCTTCACGAACAAAAATTGGTGGTGCTATAATGATGATGATGATGATAATGATGATGGCAATTGCAATCATAATTGCAATCATACAAGTGGTAGTATGGGTGGCACTTCAAGTAGCCAAAGGCCTCTTAACCCATTAACAAGAAAAACAAACTTCCAACATGCTATGAAAGATGACAATCGCATGTGAGCAAGTATGGAAGTAGAAAAAAGTGGCCTTTACAGAAGAGGATGACCTAGTAGACAATATGGTTGTGACATCTATTTGTGTACATAGTAGTGAGCAAGGGTCTAGTTATAAGTGTATATCATATAGCTACCATGTCGGAGATTTCGAAGATTATTCTCAACATTATGGCCAACTACCATATCATCCGAATAGTAAAACCGAAGCATCTCCATCTTCTATCTTTAAACTAATCAACCCATATCCAGATTTCTATGGTTATAGGAGAAAACCACAAGAGCAAGTCTACGTCAATGATGACATTGAAGAGCCTATACGAGTTTCTTTTTTGGTGGTGAGTTACAGCAAAAGCATGATTTAGAATATTATCTTTTTATAATTCACAATGTATGCATATGTTTAACAACTGTATGACCTAAATCTCTCTTTTAGTAATATTTTACATTAGAAATCTGTTTTATCGCCATTTTTGTCATTGGTATATTTCATTTACTTCTTATATATTGACATTAAAAGCTATTTTTTTATACTAAATATGCAATTAGATTTATTATGACTTATTTAATCTACGAAACTTTCTTATTTTTTTATTTTTTACTCTTTATATTTTAGCAAAAAAGTTTGGCAAAATTATCGATAATTTCTCCAAAGTTAGAGAAATTTTCTCTTTTTAGGCTTAGCAAAATTTTCCCTCTTAACAAAACTACAAACACTACTATAGACCAATATATCATCCCAATATACAATTACAAATTTGTGAAGTTATGGTATAAACAAATCATCCATAATAGCTTGGAATGTCGTTGGAGCATTAGTGAGTTTGAAGGGCATAACAATAAATTCATAATGCCCTTGGTGAGTCTAAAAGGTAGTTTTACATATGCTATCTTTCTTAAGTTTGATGAGATCCGAACTTTTCTTCAATATTGGAGAATGTAGCTTTATTGTACTAATATATCACAAGAGGATATTTCTTTGATGATAGCCTAAATAAGAGCTCAAAAATCAACATAAAATCTCCAATTTCCATCCTTCTTCACAAGCAATATCAAAGATGAAAATGTACTGGTACTAGACCTTATAATACCTTGTTCCATCATCTCTTTCAACCGCCTCTCTACTTCATTTTTCTACATATGTGGATATATATATATATATACATGTATAAGGTCGTAGATTAATTGGCATCATGGCCAGGAAAAACAAATTTTGATGATCTACATTCTGTTTAGGTGGCAACCCCTTTAGCTCTTCAAATATATCCTTATAACTCTACAACAGCTAGCTCTAGTCTTCCTCTGGCTTTTCCTTGGTTGTTGTTCTACATAACTCTTCCCTTCCACTATATCAATTAAAACATGTTTTCATTGATGTCAAACTTAACCAAGCTCAGCAAAGTGGCTAGTGGTGCAACTTCCAAAAGCAAAACTTGCAATTTTGCTTCCTTTCCATCTACATGAAATTTCATAGGCATTTTCCTCCAATTACATATCACATAAGTATAGCCAACCAATTTACTCCAAGCACAATGACAATCCCTTTCATCTGCAAAGGCTGAAGATAAAGTTGAAAATCATGACCTTGTAACTGTATTAACATTTGTTTACACAACATCATAGTCTAGATGACTGTCATATGCTACATGCACCTTGAATAGTGTGACTTTACTCATGAAACATAACTTCTTAGCCATCTTATGTTTAGGAAGTAATGAGTACTACCACCATCCATAAGCACTGGAACCTTCTAAACATCCACTTTTCCTTCTAATTTCATTGTTTTAGGAGAAAGATCTTCTAACAAGGCATGCATGGGAATTTTTGCCGAATGCTCCTTAGCATCTTCATATTCATCTTCTGTGCCTAAATTCTTTTCCTTTTCTTCCTTACATAAAATGTAAAATTCCTCAGCGCATCAATGTGTTGTGTGCTTTCTCATCATAATTGAAACCATTGAACCCATTATCAATATTATCGACGATATTATCGTCAATAATATCGATCTTAAGCATTAACGATAAAAAAACGTCATTAAAAATGATAATATCAAGTTTTTCCCAGAATTATCGATAAATTGATCGATAATATCAACTTATCATCAATTTATCAATAAATTGACGATAAATTGAACGATAAAATCGATTCACCGAGAGTGATAGCATTCGGACGCTGTGAAGCCAAAACTCATTCAAAACCTGATTTTTTCTACTCTAAATCCTCAATCCCATCAAATACAAGCAAAATCAAAACTCCTTTTGTGATTAAGTGCCTGAAAAACTGCATTTTGAAGATCTAAATCCGGTTTTTCTATTCGAACATCCCAACACTGTGAAGGTATGAAAGATGGATTTTCAACTTGTTTTTGTTGTTTTTTTTGTTCGAAATCAATTGTTTGAAATGTTTTATGTATTAAAGTGTTGATTTAAACAGATTTGCACCATCAAATCTGTCAAATTTGGGCAGATTAGGGAAGAACACGAGATTTGAGGAAAATCCCTAAATCGATTGATTCATACAAGATTAATTATTATTTATGAATGGAAACTTAGATTTGGTGTTAGGTCTATTGAATCAAGTGATTTTCAGCAAAAAAAAATTTTTTGAAAAAATACGAAATTTCGGGGAAAAGCCTAAAAATGTTATTTCTTTAAAAAAACAATATTTGAAATCTTTAGATCATGATAAAAGATATAGACTTAGGTATTTTAAGCAATAATTTTTATGGAACATATGTAAACAGATTTTTTATTTTTTTAATTTTAATTTTTAATATTAATTATAATTTTTATTAAATAAATAAAATATAAATTTATATGTATTAATTCACTGGTAGTATCATAGCATTAAAAATATAACCAGAGAAATATCTGTGATATTTTTTTATTTATCATGGAGTATTAAATAATTATTTTTTAAATAATTGTGAAAAATAAAAACTTTTTCTGAAATTTGTAAAAATGTCTCTAATTGGTTTTGAATGCGTAGAGTTCATTTTAAACATTGTTGGATGTATACAATATGAAGATTTACACGATCAAGAGTAATCAATTTGTTTTGATATGATGTGTTTAGGTTGAAATTTGAAGATGCTAACAGACAGGAGTGGCCAAGAGAGTAAAGGCAACAAAACCAAGCCTAATGATTTAGCATGGAAACATAGGAAACATGTTCCAAGAAACACATTTGGAGTTGAATGCAATTATTGTAAGTTATGAAGTCAGGGGGGCGTCACAAGACTAAGGCAACACTTAGCTTGGAGTAGTCCTAATGTTAGAAATTGTCCTAAGGTTCCTAAAGAGGTTAAGGCACTTATGAGAGAGGCTATTCAGTCAAGTACTACTATTAGAGGAGCTTGAAAGCAAAAGGAGAAGAAGAGTACAGCCGAATTAGGTGGTTACGATGTTGATGAGGGTGATAATGATGATGACAAAAATGAGAGGGAGCAGATGAGGCAGGCTATGGAGGCTAGTAGGGCAGAGCAATGGGCTAGAGAGGAGTCGATTAGGCTCGAGAGGGGTAGACCTAGTTTCCGTGATTCTACAAGAAAAGTTGGTGAGGGAAGCAGGCAAGAAAGGTTAGATGAAGGAGGGAGGACAGAAGAAGTTCTTGAGCCATACAGCATATACGAGGGGATCACAGCCAAAGTTGTATGAACAGGCTGGTGGGCTGCAAAAGAAGATGACTCAAATGTACAAGAAGGGTAGAGATAGTGTAAAAAATCTTGGAACTCATGTCTCTAGATTCTTTATTTATGGTGTCGTTCCTCTACAATTAGCGGATACTGTAGCTTTCAAGAATATGATCCATGCTGCACAAATGGAAGGAGAAGGCGTCCCGCCTCCTTCAGCATACCAAATTGGCGAAACATATCTTGATCAGGAGAACCAAGAAATGAAGGACTGGATTAAATCTATGACTCATACATGTGAAACATATGGGTTGTGCGTGATGTGTGATGGGTGGACTGGCCCCACAAAGCTCAGCAGCATCAACTTCATGTTGTATTGCAGAGGCACTACGGTGTTTTGTAAGTCTGTGGATGCATCTAAGTATATTAAGGAATCAACTTATATTCAAGAGATTATTGAGAAGCAGATTGAAGCCCTCGGCTCAAGTCTTCATGTAGTATAAATTATCATGGATAATGGAACTGCATTTAAGAAGGTTGGGAAAACTCTAGAGAAAAAATTGCCTTTGTATTAGACTCCTTGCGCAATGCACTATATTGATTTCATCTTAGAGGATATTGGACGACGACCAGCGGTTTGTAGTTTGATAGAAAAGGGTCGACAGATTACAAAATTAATCTACAACCACAGTTGGGTGAAAGCACTTTTTCATGAGGCATCTGATTATTGGAGGGAGATTATATGTCTAGGCAAGACTCGATTTGCTACGAATTATATTGCACTAGATAGTCTATGGAATGCCAAGCAAACACTCAATACAGCATTCAACACTGATGTTTGGCATGATTCAAGATATGCACAAACTAGGGAATGGGATGGAAGTGGAGAGGATCGCTATAACGGCTTCCTTTTGGGATAAAGTACGATCGGTGTTGTGTATTTTAGAACCCATATATAGTCTTGAAAGTGGTTGATAATGAGACTTATCTAAATAAAGGCTCTTTGTATGAGGCATTTCAATTTATGAAAGAGTCCATACAAAAAAATGTGAAAGGTGGGCAGTGGGTGATTGGCATCATAGAAGATTGCTGGAAAAACATGCTCTGTCATCCATTACAAGCAACTAGTCAGTTTTGTCTTATGAATTGCAATCTTATTATTATAGTCTTCTCTTATTGTATCTTCTTCTCTTATGTCTGAATTACAATCTTATTATTGCGGCGTATTTCTTGAACCCAAAATACCACTATAAGTGTGGTCTTGGGGTAGATATAGAGTTAAATGGGGCGGTGTTTGAAGTCTTTGAAAAGTTATTTCCCAATCACCCAAATACGGGTGACTTTGGGACCGAGGTAAATTACTTATGATGTTCAAAGAATATACTTTATTATCTTATTTAGTGTGATAAATAAAAAAAATTGATCCTTTTAAATGCTCTAACAGTTGATGGCTTTTAGCGAAGCACGGGGGGATGTTTGGAAAGGCAATGGTCGTTTAATCACGGTCACGAGGATTACCTTGTATGTAATTGTTTCCAAACCTTATGACATTTTACACTTGCATATTTATGTGTTATTTGCAAATTCTAATTCATAATCTTGAATTGATTATAGGCGAATGGTGGAACTTATATGGCATGGAGACCCTAACACTCAGGCTACTAGCAATTCGAATTCTAAGTCAAACGGTGTCTTCATCGCCATGTGAGCGAAACTAGAGTACATTCTCCCTCATCCATACCCAGAGAAGGAATAGACGACGGTATGAAAAATTCAAGAAACTTATTTTCTGTCATTATAATATGAGGCTACGAGAGAGGATACTATGAGAGGAAAATAAGTAGCCCGATGACCCTCTAGATCTGATGATGATTGGGCAACATGCACACTTGGAGGAAGATAATACTAGGGAAGATCCATTGTATGAATGGTTGCGATCAAAAGATCTAGATGGACAAAATAGAGAGCCAGCAGAAGCTATTGTCCGAAAAGCTAGTGCACAGGGTGTAGATGTAGAAGGGGTGCTACATCGAGAGTGGACCCCAGAACAAGCATTTGATCCATTAACTAGATCTCAGACCCCGTCGACTGTTAAGGGAGCCTTATAGGTGTCTCAATAAGTGTCGAGTACTTCTTCGTTGTCAAGAATAAAGAGTGGGGACGATGATACTGGTGGTGAGAGTGGTGATAGTGATGATGATAGTGGTGGTGGTGGTGGTGGTGGTAAGGGGAATAGTGGCATTGGTGGAGATGGCTCATCATACCCACAAAGTCAAAGGCCACTTAGCTAATTTACTTGTGAGAAGGCATACACATGCTACATAAGATGAGGATCATGGAGCATGCCCTCCAATCAGGAGATATGAAAGGAGGTCTAGAACTTGGAAGGGCAAGGAGCCAATTGAGGATAACACACAAGTAGCACAGCATCTATGGATTTAAGTGGCAACAGAAAGGAGTCTTCCTATGGGCCAAATCCTTTATCACATTCATATCCATATGAATGGTCAAATGATTTTGGATGGAATTACCACAATTTATCATATCAGTCATCTCAGCTCAACTCGGCCTCAGATTACATCCAACCATATGGGTATACATCATCAAATTACCCAGACAGTGGAGTAGAATCATTGGCTTCTTATTCCCTTTTTAGCTTTCCTTTCCCATATGCATATGAGCCTCCGCGTCAACAAAATAATGATGAACTTAAGAAACCTGCACGACACTCCACTTGGTATTAAGGTAAGAGTTGTTGTTTAGTTTTAATTTTTAAAACACTACCATGTATTATTTTATTTTTTTTGTATGTCTGTGACTTAGCATGAGAGATAATGTTGAATATAACTTTTTTTTTTTGCTAAGATTTGCGCTCCTTTTGTCAGGCTATATACATTTCTCATGTGTACTTTCATTATTCATGTAATGGTGGCTATTTTAATCCAATTTTTTGCCCAAATTGTGTGTTTATATTTATCATAATTTATCACAAAGTTTCACTAAAAATTTTTTAATTTTTCTCTATTTTTCTAATTTTTTCTATTTTACCGATAAATTTCCCAGAAAAAACGATAATATCTTTTTTCCGGGCCACCGATAAATATGTATTTATAGATAATAAAAACACTAGTTGAAACACAACCTTTGATTCCTTCTCACCTTCAATTCCTCCAACTCATCTTTCCCACAAGCAGTTTACTAGCAATTATAGCTTTAGGGCTTTCATTTTCTTTTCATTTAATGCAAATATCAAGCACTCCGACTTTGCAACAATTTTGAAAACACGTTTTTGTTCAATCCCTATAAGCTTCAACACCCTTCAAGATTGTTGTAACTTGTCATCTAAAAGCCTAGTATAGCCCATTGCTACCACTAAAGTTCCAGGTAGCATTAATTTCAGCCCATTCCTTATTTCCTTCTTCAAACCTCCCATAAAACATCCCAATAAGGATAGACCCTTTGAAACAGCCTTTCAAATTCTGCAAGGTAATCACTAATGTTGGCCACCTGCCTAATCCAAGAAAGTGCTCATCATAGTTTTCAAAGGCAGGATGGTCCAAACCTCAACTTCAGTTGCTCAAAGAAAAATCTCCAATCCAAATCACCATGAATCCACCCCAACCATTGATAAACAATAGGCTGCATCACCTTCAAGATGATAAACTGCCACATCCATTTGCAGGTGGGAAGTAGTTTGATTAAGCTGGCAGAAATGCTCAGCTTTGAAGACCCAAGAAGAATCTCCTGTAGAGAAAATCAAAAATTCCATCTTACTGCCAAATCAACCAGCGATTAAAACATTCATCACTGTCCAGTCCTGTTGCATTGAAGGTGCTACCCCTTTGACCTACAATTCTCCATATTGCCTTGGATAAGGCTCTACTGCAGGCACTGTTAGAGGAGGCAATCTCAACATCATTGTCTCCAACATCAATCTCACCTTAATTAAACAATTACAGATTTCCATTTGCTCTTGGCCATAGTATTTCTAGATCCCTGTTTAAGCTCTTCAATAGATTGTTTCACACCCCGATTCATTCCTCTATAGCTCATTTTGCAAACATTACTACAAATTTACACAATGTCAGTTTGATCTCTTCAAATTCAAGTAGTCCAATTCATATTATTGTGCCCTGTGCTCAAATTTCTGTTGAATGTTCAACAAACCTCTAATATACTCCACAAAATCTCCTCTCAATCTCAGATCGAAGCAGAAAGCACTCAAACTTGAATTCGAAATGAAATAAGTGAGTTTTAGTCAAATTACCTGACCGCAACTCAATTCAGCTCTCCACTTGCTTGGTCTCTACGAATCTGAAGTGAATTCCTCTAGTTCTTCTCTAATCTCCCACAAATCAGAGAAACTTCAAGGTAATTCAACGATTTCAACTTGCTAGAGCTCAGATCTTCCACATGTCAAATTGTCAGAGCTTCTTCTTGCAGCAACCAAGCAGATCTAGACGAAAACAGCTCTGACACCACTTTGATCCAAACTTCGAGGAGATCTACACAACTCTCGACTCATTCTAAGTCAAATGGCATGAATTTCCTGTGAAAATCTCCTCAATCCAGATGATAATTTGGAGAGGAGACTCATTTCCTGAAAACAGGGATAGATCTAGACTTCTAGGGATGATTTCTAACCAATCTAGCTTTAACTACAGCTAAAATGAGAGAAACTAGGATTTTTTTTGTACTTGAAATGGTCAAAAAGTACGAATGATGGATTACAATTTACAAGGACTTTTTATAGTGGAAAAGGCCTGTGAAAATATCCACAGGTCAAGTAACATTTCATGCCAAAATGCACTTCCAAAAGTCCAACATGCTGGACTTAAATCTGGCAGACCGGCAGGCTGGATAGAACCTTGTTGGAACCTATTTGGCATTGTCCAGCTTTCTGGCAAAACTCGTGGCACGGGCAAGAATGCTGAAACTCGCTAGATGTTGCCCAGTTTGCTGGACTCATAGTTATCTATGGCACAAGGCACACCCAAGTGCAAAGGGCTCTTGGGCACAAGGCGCACAAGCAAGGTGCATGCCCGGGTAAAGTAAAGCACACACTATGTAAAATTAAATAAATTTAATAGTATCTATAATTTATAAGAATAAAATAATAAGATTACTTAAATATTAAATATAATCCTAAATCAGAAACCATTACGAGTAAAATATACCTCAAATCTCATGAATCAGAAATTCAATATTTAAGTTAATGGATCAATATAACTCGAAAAGTCTAAACTCAAAAGATAGCAACAAGAAACTCTACTAAAAATTGGAAAAAAAAAATGCATAGAAATGTAATTAACCACATGGCAATTCTAATTATAAATAAAAAAGAAGAAGAAAAAGAAAAAAGAAGATAATTGAGACGATGAAGGGCATCAACTTTAGTTAAGCCAAGAAAGGGAAAATCGGAAAGGTCAAAACCCCATTTGAATGTCACAAGTTTTTTTGAAATATATTTTCAGGCAAGTTCAATCAAGCACACCATGTGCACCTCAAGGCACAAGAGGTGTGCCCGAGTGTGCCTTGAGCCTAGGCATGCGACCAAGCACGCCTTGAACAACTATGGTTGGACTTTTGTCAAGTATGCTGGTCACCCATGATAAATTGTTTCGAGTCAATCTATTTCCTCCACTCTATTCCTTTTGTGGTATATGTTCCCAATTAATGCACCTTGACTCCAAAGTACTTGATCAAATCAAAGTCCCATAACTCACTAGTATCATTTGCGCAGACCATACTTTGCCACCACATTTTGGGGAGCACTATTTCCCCTAAACCATATGTTTGCAAGCGTTCCTTGCAACCACCTACAGCCTTTTAGCTTCCTTCCATTATCTTATTAGAGCTTCAATGCAAAATTACTCAATCCAACCAATGTAGTTATATCCTACTTAGAATAATATCCACTAAGGCAATTGTTAACACAGATATTATTACAGATTATTCTAGCCCTTTGTATTTCGGCAATTATATCTTTAGCATCATCTTCTCAACCATATTCATCCTATAAATTATTAGCATTTGAACAATAGCACCACTGGTCTTATGTTGTTTTTGTTGGGTTTTGTATCTTATATTCTGCAAAGTCTAGTGGACCTGTCTATGTGAGATGGACCTAGGGGAGTCAATGTAGGAAAGTCCACTAAAGAAGCTATATATTGATGTTTCAGTTAAGGATTTAGTGGGGATTCTATGATGGAAATGGGGGAGCCGTCATGTAGATCGTAGGATTTCCCAAAGTGAGAGTGGAGTTGTGAGAGTGTTAATTGGGGATGTGTGTACGACATCCTAGGTGTATCTCTTTATAACTTATTTTCATAGTAAATTGATTATCTCTTACCTATGGTTCCTTCTGAGTTAAAAGGTTTTCTACGTAAAACTTGTCTCTCTATTGTGAATAACTATTTTTATTTTTGATCTGTGTTGATCTTGTGCTGATAATCATAATCCTGAATTGGTATTGGAGCTTCCGCAACAAGTAATATTAGAGCATATGGTTGATGATTATTCAAGATAGTGGATTAGTGATTGGGTCGATGATCAAAGCTACGATGAAAGGAAAGATCATGGATCATGGTTGATGGTGGTTGAATTGATTGTGGCTATTTGGATCAATGGAGTTGTAGCATGAGGTAGCATGTCGATTGATCAAACAATGAGAAGAGATCGAGCGGCAACAAGGTTGTTGTAACGAACAGCCAAATGATGGCAATTGCAGCAAGGCATGAACAGCAGTGTTGTTCTCTCATTTTCTGGTAGCTGGGAATGACAATCCAGTGCTGCCACTGGCGAGGATTGATCAAAATGACTTGACCATTAAGATGGCCAAAGTAGATCACTCAATGGACGGCTACCTACAAGCAACATATGGAGGCAGTGACAGCTACTTGCTTGAGGCAGCTAAGGGTTTTACCCTCTTTGAAATGGAAGATGATATAAAAACTTGGTATATCAAAACAGACCAAAGCAGTTGGTGTGTTGCTCATATTTGATATCCCGATATCGAATTTTGGTATTCTAGGTGTCGATTTCTATTCTTTTGGGTGTTGTGAAGACAATGGAAGGGTCAAATTGGGCAAATCTTGTTTCGATGATATGAATTTAATGATTTGTGGAAGCCAATGGTGATTTGGTGATGATCAATGATCCTAAAGGCAGATCTGAGTGTTTTGAGATTTTGTGAAGTTTTTGGACTATGCGCATCAAGTGGATGGTGCATTGTTGGGCATGATCAAGTTGGATCACAGCGACCAAAGTTGACCAAGGAAGATCATGTTCGATCTGATTTGGCACAGCAAAGATTTAAGTTGATCTAAGTGGATCTGGAGAGTGATCATGTTGTTTTAAGGTTGATGGTGCATATGGATGGTTTAGATCAAGGTGGAGTAGTAGTAGACTTCCTGGATGATGATTGTGCTACAATGCTGCATGGGTTGTGTATTTGTCTGTGTACAAGGATGCAGATGAATGGACAGAGAGTATAGATGTTAGACGATGGTTTTCATGTGTTTCACAATGGACAATGGCTATGGGTCATAAGACTGATCGATGGTGAATAGTGGATGAGTCCAATAACTATAATCCACAATGGACAAAAAAGAGCTTAAGGTCCTAAGATTGTAATGGTGTGAAAAACAAATACAACAAAGGAAATATGATTTGGTAATGCACAAGTGGTGCATGGTTAGTTGCAAAGGTATACGAATGTGTACGGAGGAGTACAATTTGGAATCCATGAATTTAGACCGTGAGTACGAAGATAGGTAGAGCTCTTGTACTCATGCAATTATCTAAGCAAACAAGGATGTTGTAGTTAAAGGCTTGCACACTGGTAACAATCACGAAGGCAATTGGATCTGACCAATCCGATGTGCAAATGGTGATAGTACGAGTAGTGTGCAAGTGATGACTAATCTAAAGTGCAACAAGATTCATGGGAAAAGCTTTAGGAAGAGATGAAGAAAACAATGAGATGCACAATCTTTATCTCCAAATAGTGGTTTGACCTCTTCAAATGCTAGCAGATGGAAGAGATAGTGCCACCAGTGTTGCCAAAGGCGCGCCTAGGTGCAAGGCACACCTCGAGCGCCTTTCACGGTCTAGGCAAGGTGACGGAAACCAAGTGCGTTCAAGGCGTTGCAAGGCATGCTTTTTTGGCAAGGCACAAGGCACACGCTGAAGCGCCTTTTCGAAAATGGCGTCCGACCTTTAAAAAAAATAAAACCCCACGTCTGACTCCCGCTTTCCCCTTTCCAGCACCGAAAACGCTTTTTGGTCTTTCCGAATAGAGAAAATGAGTGGGAGAGAAGAGAAGGGGAAAAAAAAACTTTCTCACCTTGTTGTGTCATTTGCGTCTATCCGCATAGGTTCCGGTCGTCAAAGAAGAGGAAGCTCCAAGCTTCTCAACGTAAGTCTCTTTTTTGCTTTTTTTTGCTTTTTCTTTTTTTTTTTCTCCCATTTCTTCTCCCTTCACCCTTCTTCCTCTATTTTCCAACTGGGAGCTTCCCAGCTTTGTTTAACATTGATAATTTTTATTTTTATTTTTTAATTTTTTCTATTTTTTGGGTTTGCTGATTTGCTGCATACATTTTCTTTTTTCCTTTTGTTTTCAATTTTTTTCTTTTTTTTTTTTTTGGCTTGCTAACTTATTGCATGCATTTTCTTTTTTTTTTTAATTGCTGACGTGTTGCATCTATTTTAGGTTGATGAATTGCTGCTCATATTGTGCAGTAACAACATATTAGAGTGTTTAGGTTGCCCATTATGCAATATTTTTTTGCCTCATGCATTGTTGCCCATAATGCATCTATTTATGCAGCTGCTCATTATGCTTTTTTTTTCGATTTTTTTCTGTTTACATTACATTATGCAGTGACAACAATGTGTGTTTAATTCACCATGAGTAACATAAAAAAGGACCCTGCTTGGAAATATGCTCGGTTGGAAAATTCTCAATATGTGAATTCGGCCACTTATATATTTTGTAAAAAAGTAACAAAGGGTGGAATTTACAAGGCTAAACAACATTTAGTTGAAGGTTTTAGAAATACAGCTTCTTATAAGAGATGCCCTGAACATGTGAAAGAAGAACTTAAGAGTATACATGTCTAAAAAGAAAAGGATGAGAAAGAGCAAATAAATCTGGTTTCAAATTTTGATATGAATGTGATTAGTGAGAATGATGTAGTAGAAATCAATATACATGGGAAAAAAATAGCCACATTAAGTGGAAGCAGTGGAGTTGGTCCTCAATTGAAGAAGCTAAAGCAAAAAGGACCAATGGATACATATTTTACACTTGATCTAGAGAAAGTATTGGAGTAAAGGCAGAAAATGGAAAGCAAACTACTATTAGTGATGCTTACAAAAAAGAAGCAAGAGAACGTGCATGTAAACAACTTTCACGATGGATGTATGGTGCAGGAATTCCATTGAATGTTGTCAAATATGACAGTTTTGCTAAAGCAGTGGAAGCAATTAGTATGGTCCTGGAATGAAACCCCCTAGTTATTATGAAGTGTGGGTTCATCTATTTAAGGGTGAAAAAGAATATATACAAAAATTAATGAAGAATTATGAAGAGGAATGGGTAAAATATGGATGTTCTATCATGGCAGATTGGTGGAAAGACAAGAGAGAGAACATTAATCGATTTTCTAATAAATTTTCCTAGGGGGACTGTTTGTGGAGTCTGTAGATGCTTCTTCCTTTGTGAAGGTGGAGAGAAAATGTTTGAATTAATTGATAAGTTTATTCAGAAAATTGGAGCAACCAATGTAGTCCAAGTGGTCACAGATAGTGCTTCAAATAATGTGTAGCAGGTATAAGAACAAATACTTATAGATATTTATTTATTGAGTCTTGATTAATCTTATATATTCTAATCAATTATATGCATTTTCCTATATGTTTTTTACGGAGGTTGCTAGAAGTCAAATATCCTCATTTGTATTAGTCACCATGTGCTGCACATTATATAGACTTGATGTTATTAGAAGATTAATGAAAGTTGTTTATCTTCAATCAAATAATGAAGCAAGCAGTGACTCTAAGTGGTTACGTATACAACCACACGTGAGTATTGAACATGATGAGGAAATACACAGGGCAAAAAGAGTTGCTAAGGCCTGCTAAAAATAGAATTGCAACTGCTTTCATCACACTTTCCAGTATTCACAAGCAAAAAAATAATTTGAGAAAGATGTTTACTTCTGAAGACTGAACCATAAGTAAACAGGAAAAGGAGTCACAAGGAAAAAAGAGTTACTACTATAATTATTAGCCCAAGCTTTTGGAATCGTGTGGTATGTAACCTTAAGGTGGCTGGCCCCCTTATCTATGTGCTACAATTGGTGGATGGTGAAAAAAAAAAAAAAAAACCCCTATGGGTTACATTTATGAAGCCATGGATAGAGCTAAAGAAGCAATTGCCAACACCTTCAAAGACAATGAAGAAAAATACAAAGAAGCTTTTGAAATTATTAATAGAAGGTAGGACATTCAACTTCATGGCCCTTTACAGGCAACTGGGTACTATTTTAACCCAGACTTTTTTTATTCAAATCCCAACATTGCAACGGATGAAGAAATCATTAATGGATTATACAACTGCATAGCAAGATTAGTTCCAGATGGTGAGGTTCAAGACTGGAATTACCACTTTATAGGAGAGGTGAAGGGATTTTTGAAAAAAGCATGGCCATTAGGCATAGAACTACAATGGCTCCAGGTATATATGATATTATTCGTTTTTAGCTTATTGTTTATTATTTAGATCTTGGAAAAATTTATACTCATATAATTTTTTTAACAACTGAATGGTGGATTTCTTATGTTTCATCTGCTAAAAATTTGCAAAATCTTACCATCAAGGTTATTAGCCTTATATGTAGTGCCTCTGGTTGTGAAAGAAATTGGAGCGTTTTTGAAAATGTAAGCGACTCTATTTTAATATCTATAGATGGCTTCATAGTTTTAGTTTAAAATTTATAATTTATACTCTGCTTTACACTTATATATCATTTTGATCTTTTGAACTTTGACAGCTTCATAGCAAAAGAAGGAACAAATCGAACAAGCTCAATTGAATGATTTAATATTCATCAAGTACAACAGAGCATTAAAAAGGAGATATAATTCTTGTGACATCATAGACCCAATTTTTTTAAAAGATATTGATGAAAATAATGAATGGTTGACTTGAAAGATTGAAGGAGAATTAGATGCAGAAGATGAGTATGTATTTGATGATGATTCTTTAACTTGGGGCAATGTAGCTAAAGTTACTAAAGTTGGGGAGCCAAGTAAGCCTAAAAGATCAATGACATCTTCATTACCAAGTGCTTCAAGACTTGTTTCGTCATCTTCTTCAATGCATAAGGCGATTTTAGAAGAACCTGAAGAAGAAGATATTGAAAACAACAAATCTGATGATAATGATGAGAGAGAGGATGTTGCACTTGAAGAAGATGATGAATTTTGAACTTATACTCTGTACTTTGCTTTTATGGGATGAGAATGTGAATGTTATGCATTGATACTTTTATCTTTAAGTTGTATTATACCATAATTTAAATGTTGAAACTTGTAACTGAAATTTATGCTCTACTTTTTGGATGCATGTTGTCTTATATTGCAATTAGTTAATCTTTTTCTAAAGGTTTAATTTTTGCTTTTGCAAGTAATATTAATCTATTGAATTTGAAAATGGAAACTTGGACTATTTTAATTTGAGATGATCATTCCTTTTGATAATGTGAATTAGGGTAGCATTGATTGTTTTAATAGAGTTGTTGGTTATGATTTTTACATTTTTTAACTTCAAGGTATTAATTATAAATATTTTTATGATTTTTATGTAATATACATCTTACTTTACTCAGGCGCGTGCCTCGCTTGTGCGCCTTGTGGCTAGGCTCCAGAACCCTTTTGAGCCTTAGTGCGCCTTGCGCCTTTAACAACTATAGGTGCCACAAGTTGTACAATGATGGATTGTGCAGGCATCTCAGTTGGAGATGCGGGTCATGCTAGTTGGAGCATGGTAGATATAAGGTAACTGATGAAGAGTTGATGATTGACTTGCAAATGGATGGTGACGCTAGTTTTATCTTCAAAAGCTAGCTTGATGCGTGTAGAATCCAAGTAAAGGTGGAGATTTATTGGGTTTTGTGTCGTATATTCTGCAAAGGCTAATGGGCCTATGTGTGTGAGATTGGCCTAGGGGAGTTCATGTAAGAAGGTCCACCAAGGAAGCTATATATTGATGTATCAAGTAGAGATTCAATAGGGATTATGGGTTGAGATAGGGGAGTTGTCATGCAGATCCTACGGTTTCCTGAAGAGGGGATGATATTAGTGTTAATTGGGGATGTGCGTGAGACATCCTAAGTATATCTTTCTGTAACCTATTTTCATGGTAGATTGATTATCTCCCCCATGGTTTTTCCCTTCTGGGTTGAAGGGTTTTCCATATAAATCTTGTGTCTCTATTGTATGATTTTCTGTCTTTCATGTGTGTGTGTTGATCTTGTGCTTATGACCATGATCGTAAATTGGTATTGAAGCTTCTGAAACAGTTTTTATATTTGTAACACCTAGGAATTTCAAAGACACCAATGCCTATTAATATTTTATTTTGATAAAAATCTGAACTCATCGACCAAGAAGCATCAAAGACTAGGTATACTGCTAATTAAGAGAAGCATAAAGAAGTATACCTGTTAAGATAGCAATATCTTGAAGCATTGCCTTCCGCCTCTCACCAAAGCCAGGCGCTTTAATTGCAGCAACATTTAGAATACCCCGTAGCTTGTTCACAACAAGGGTAGCCAAGGCCTCACCAGTAACATCTTCAGCAATAATTATCAGAGGTGCCCTTAATTGAGTCGTCTTCTCCAACAAAGGAATGATATCCTTAATTGTAGATATTTTCTGATCAGTTACCAAAACTTTGGCATTCTCAAATTCTGCAATCAGTTTCTCCTGATTTGTAACAAATTGTGGGGATATGTATCCTCTATCAATCTGCAAACACAGTTTCAAAGCACCATCATCACAAAACCATCACTTTATGTCAATAAATTCTACAGAAAGGAAAAACCAAAACAGCAAAGAAAACAAATGCAAGGGAGAAAAGAAAACCAAGCCTAAAATTAACTAAGAAGGAACATAGACCTCGGCAGAAACAAAACTTGAGAAAATTGGACAGACAAAAGCAAACCTCCATTCCTTCTTCAACATCAACACTTGTCTCAAAGGATGATGATGACTCAATGGATAAAACACCATCAGGCCCAACTTTATCAATTGCATCAGCAATCATGGTCCCCACAAATTCATCATTACCAGCAGAGATAGATGCAACCGCTGGAAATGCCATAAACAGAAGAGATAAGAAATATGAACACTGCAATCAACTAGAGAGATAACTGATCAAGATAAAGTACAGACTTGCAGCACATGATAAAGAAAATAACAATTATCTAACATAATTGATCTATAAAATACTTTATGGTTTCTGCTGATGGAGGTAATTCAGGTGACATTTGTAAGTAACAGCATGTGTGCATGTGAGTGTGACAGAAGCAGCAAACATGACTTCATCTAGAGGAAAGGTAATGCCAACAAGGTAATGAGATAAAGATGGAATTAACTATTTACTACAGGTATGATGTTTTAACAAGGGGCATATTGATTAGCTAGTTGAGATATTACCTATTCAGATTAAGTGATGAAACAAAGATGGTTCATGAGCAGCAATTGTTGGGATATTTTACATGTGACAGGCATGCATATCCGTCCCAGCCATCTAAAATGGATGGTACTTGCATCCTAGCCAACACATACAAATGTCCATTTTTCAACACCCTGTTGGATGGCCAAAATTATGGGTCCCAATCCCTCTTATCTTTACAAGTTCCTATTTCTAGGTGAGGAACACCATCTGCTAGAACTGCCTCAACTGGAACAATCATGGGCCTCTAGTTGTTGACACAAACAGATGACACAGTGGAGAAAACTGGCACACATTAGAGAGGCCAAATGGAGCAAGAATGAATGGTTACATCCATGAGAATTCTTTGACTTTCTTTGACTTCCAAGTGCATTGTCCAATACAACACATGAGCTATCTAAGCAACAAACAGGACAGTGGCAGATAAAACAGGAAGAAAAAATCTCATTCCTATTATTGCCAAAGGAGTGTTCTACTCTTCCACTGCCAATTTCATTAACATGAAACAGGTAAGTGCAGAAATGGCAGGTAAAATGGGATGGTGGCAAGTAAAATAGGAGGTAAAGCAGGAATGCTTCTATTCATCTTTTCTAGCAGTAATTTTCCTCAAACCAAACAGAAGAGTGCAGACATGGCAGGTAAAATGGGAGGGAACCTGCAAACCAAACAAAGCCTTACATACTCTTTTACTGATATGACAAATAATCCTCATCTTAAGAGAATTTGATGAATAATAAGCAAGCTGATTAAGGTTACTACAGAACTGGATACAAGGCAGAAATCAAATTTAATAATTTAACAACAAATTCCAGATAAAAAATGCAAACAAAATTCTGTGAACACATCAGTACTCAGCATATCATCAAGATTCTTCTAAATGAAAACCATACAATAATATACAACTACAACAATACCTTTGACATCATCACGTCCTTTAATGGGCCTTGCTTTCTTCTCCAACTCTTCCACAAGCCCTTGCACAGTCCTGTCAATACCCTTCTTAATGGAGACTGGATTTGCACCAGAAGTGACACTTAGGAGGCCTAATTTGATGATTTCTCTAGCAAGTACTGATGCTGTTGTAGTACCATCACCAGCGGAGTCATTAGTTTTGCTGGCAACCTTCAATGCCAACCAAATAAATTCATCAGGGCTTGCATGGATGTAACACCATTCCAACATTAAGCGACCATTATAATAGATAAGAGAATTTAAAATTCAAGATTAGTTAATTTAGTAAAAGAACTCCCCAAAACTCTATAACAATTAACAAGACCCTTTTCTTCAATAGTCAAAATGAAAAATATCTGTTATAAGACAGATGCATGCAAACTATATAGTTAAGCACCAAATGGGAAATATGGGCACCCATACCTCCCTTATCAAAGCTGCACCAGCATTCTCCATGGCATCTGGGAGTTCGATAGCCCGAGCAATTGTCACACCGTCGTTGACAACTTTTGGGTTCCCAAATTCATCCAACACAACATTCCTCCCTTCAAGAAGAAGAGAGAAAAATAAAAACAAAAACCCAAAAAAAAAATTTAATTTGATTAAAATGTTATTCTCAAGTAGAGCTCTGCACAGGCAACAAAATCTCAGCACATGGATGCATGGTCAACATTGCAACTAGAACAAAGTGCCATACACTATGCCAATACAACATCACTTATTGCATGCATAGGATTTTTGTCAATAGCATTCATATACTTTTTCAGAAGATTAAAGAACTAAAGATGACAACAATGCGCTGTCTTCTGAAAGATCAGGAACTTCAAATTACCAAGGCTTAATGTGGTAGTTTTATTTCACTGAGATATAAAAAGAATTTGAGCGCAATGGGTAAAACTTGAAGGACTAAAAGCATCTCAAAAAAAAGAAACAAGAAAAAAAGAATATTATTGATCAATTAGCTTCAGTTTGCAATTATCACATTATGTCAATGCGTTTTGCTCCTGATGTACTTATGTAGAAGAGCAGATTTACGGTAAAGATCCTCAAAAGTAAAACTGAATCCATTGAATTCAGGGCAATATATTCTAAGGAAAGAAATCACAATAAATTTATATAAGTTTGACCATAATTGACATTAGTGAGCCTCTTTCCTTCTTAAGAGGGCCCATTGATCAACAAAAGAGAGTAAAGGAGCATAAGCTCAATAAATGCTTCAGAAGATGCTCCCCTACCACCTGCAGGTCCTACAATTTGGAGGGTCTCCATGTTTTTTATGCAGTGAACAAGTCTAAAGGTATCATTTAATCCAACCCTTCACAATGTTTATAGCAAAAAAGGCTGGAAAAAATAGCACCAACCACATATTAAAGGGTAATCATTAATCTGTTCAATAAATGCTTGAGAAAATGCCTCACTGCCTGAAGAGGATGTCCATAATAGTTATTGTGTTTATCAGAGATCACACAAGCATCATCATAAAACAACTGAATCATTATGGCTGGAAGATAACATTCAAGCGTAGCCATATTTTATACTGATCCATTGACTGAAGAAGAATTTAAATTTGAATTGTTTTATGTTTCTTTCAAACAATTAATAGGGTTGGTTTCATAGGAGATAAGGCTAGATTTTTATTGATTTAGATTAATTGAGTACTTTCATCACTTTTCTTATGGGCCCCTTTTCGGGCATTAATTGAAACTTGTTTTGTTCAAAGAGTCTTATTTAATAGACCATTGGGCTAGCTTTCAAATAGGACTAAGATTACACATATCTAAGCCTATTTAAGAAAGCTATGGCCAATCTAAAAAGGACCATATAAGTTACGAATTTTTAGGGTATTTTGCTCTTTTTTCTTAGCAGTTACTCAGTCCTTAAGGTTTGAGGTGTGATATTCGAGGGAGTCCTTATCAATAAATAACATGTAGATGCCGTATGACAAGATATGTAATCAAATAATACAAAAGAGATTTCTACAAATCTTCTTGAAGGCGATAGTGTGACTCTGTCAACCTTGGTGTGACTCCAAGGGATTTCTAGGTGTTCTCTATCCTTATTCTTATACTCCGTTATCATTTTCGTTTTTTTATTTGAAATCCCTGTTTTCTCAAAACCCTAATTCTCTAGTTTTCTCTGGAATTCTAGCACAAGATACCCATGAAATTATTATTTTCCTATTCCAAAGGGAATTTTTCATTCCTAGATGTGCTATTTGCAATCTTTGAAGATATTTTTAAGAACTTGGTCTAATAGTAATTTGGGGATTTATGTTTTCCTTTCCATAAGCTCCTTGAATCCCTTATATTGGCGAAGTTTATATCTTAGATTTGATAACAATGATTATTTCAGAATTTTACTCAGATATAAGCATTAAATCATAAACTTTTCTGCATATGTTGATTTTGGATGCTAGGGGTTTTATTTTGTGTGAGTCATTATACTTCTATCCCGCATCACTGCCATTAACAGGACCTAGAATTTCAATGGCTTTTATGCACATCATAAGATATCATTTAATTCACGTTTTGCTAAAGTTGTGTTTGGTAAAGAGGAAAAAAAGGGTGAATCCACGCTTTTCCACTACCCTTTTCACACCTATTGATGAGATTTGACATCTTAACTACCTAGCAGCCCCACCTTTTTTCATTATTACACATATTTTCAATCATTTTTTCTCATCTATTCATACAAAAAGCCTACTTATTTTATTTTTATTCACTCTATTTCTAATCATCATCCCTTATTATGTCACATCATTTCCCTCACTTTTCCTATACTTTTCCATATTCCCTTTTTCTCATCTCTTTTCCTCATTCCCAAACACACGCTAAATTTATGGCAAAAAAAAAGATGAACAAAACAGCACAGACACCTATATCAAGATTATAGAGACAAACATAATACCTCTAGGTCCAAGAGTAACACCAACAGCATCTGCAAGCTTATCAATGCCAGCCTGAATAGATGTTCTAGAAACCTGATCAAAAGCAATTTCTTTTGCCTTTGCTCTCACAGCGAACCTACTGCTTCTAATGTGTCTGTTGCTGTTCTGCTTGGTGGCAACACTATTCACCCTTCCAATGCTACCCCGCTGTCAAAAATATCCAATACCACAATGCATTCAGAACAAAAATAATAAACAAATCAAATTAGAACTTACAGCAGTTGTCTTCACAAACAATTTATCTAAATTGTACAACAAAGTTGCAATTGATTAGAAAGTCAATGGTTGGATCGATGCCATTTCATCTGCAGTGAATAACCACACTAAACAGCATTGCATTTTGTGTTTGGACCAAATGCTAGAAGCCAACCAAGTGAAGTCATTTCCCATCCCTTGGTAAAAAGGTAGTCAATCTATCCCTTGTGTACATCTCACATTTCTCACCACTGACCACCCAACCAGCTTGTTCACACCCCATGCAGTCCAATCCAGCTGATAAGCATTCAATGAATCATTCTTAGAATGATAAATGTCCAAATTCCAAAATCCAACAAGAAAACACAAGACCATTTGGAATATCTTATAAGCATGACTCAAACACTCTGAAACTAATTTACCAAGGCTTAAGCAACACCAAACTCAGAATCTAGCACATTTGGCAAAAACTAAACCTGCAAACAAGTTAACCAAAACAATAAAAATCAACATACTACAAAAGTCCTGAAGATAAGTACCAATTCTACCAAAAGCAAAGCACAATCAATGCTCAGGCCATAACAGGATTCATGAAGCGACTGGTCTCATATTTATAACCATTTAATTGACATCCTCCATTTCTGAACACTCAAGACTATCAGACTATCACCACAACACTCCAATGAGAATAGCATAAATCTCTAGTTCCTCCATGCACACTGCCCATTTCATCACTTATAATCTCCCAGCAAAAATTGGAGACACTCTAAATTCATTAAACATTGGAAAGGCCAACACGACCAACAATGACACTGGTGTTGGTGCACCAGAGTGCAACACATTCATCAAAATAATCCCTCTAATGCCATTTGACAATTTAATGCTTGCAGATAGACAATATCGAATCCAAAGTTCATTTGTTAGCATTAATCCAACCAATTCAAATTCAGCCATTGTAGGCTGCACGTCCATAAACACCATACTGCACTACAACTCATGATGTCTTGATAAACAACAACCTCATGAAAAAAAAATTACTTTGCAATAATATCAGTGGTAAAATTAGTATTTAAGCGCAACCTTAATTTTTTCCCATCAACGATACCCTAATGATCTGAGAATACGGCCGAATAAAATTGTCACAGAAGCTGAAATCTAGCACAATTACAACGTCCGACCAGCTGAAACATTCAGAGCTTGGACGCCTAGCACCTTAATTCAACTAACATTACCATCCGTTAACCAATGGTCTGGATTACCTTGTTCGGGAGATCCTCGTTCACGATTCACAAAATGATGCATTAAAAAGAGTATTTTAGACAAGCAAGCAAAATATTAGCATCCGTATCAGAAACAAGGCACCGAAATCCAAATCCGCCAAGCATACGATACCAAAGCAGTTGAAATCAGGCAGTAATAGAGAAATAGAAGCGTAGAAATCGTGCGATGGAATCTACCTGACGAGGAGACGAGGAGCGGAGAATAGGAGCGGTCGAAATTCCGTTAGCAGCAGACGCCATTTTCGCAGAAGACATGAGAGCTGCTTCGCTGCTGATGTTGCTGCCTCGTATGAATGGCTGCAGATAAGCTGTAACGGAGGGTTTTTAGCCCCTCTAGGGCTTCTTTGTTATTCTAGAAGTTTCCAGCCTCCACGGAAGATATGTCCCCAATAGCTGCTGTGGTGGACTCTACGGATTCGTTCGTGCCGTGGGACCAAAGGCGGGCGCGCTACAATTACTGAATTTACCTGCCCGCCCGCCCGGCGATCCGTTTCTTTGTTTCGTTCCCTCGCGTCTCGGGATTTGAAAAAAAGTTTTAAAAATTAAAGTAAAAGGCAGAATAAAATAATAAATAAAAATAATAATTTAAAAATAGATTAAATAAAAGTAAAATCGATAATATTTTTAAATTAAATAAGAAATAATTGAAAATATAGCCTTATCGGTGATAATTAAAACAGCATTATTAGTATAGTTAAATATAACATCAATTACAATAAGGAAAAATTTGAGAATAATTTCTACTTTTTTTCCTAATTACTAAAAACAAAATATTATTTTATTAATAAGAGAATGGATATAAATTCTTTTTTCAATATAACATCAATTACAATAAGGAAAAATTTGAGAATAATTTCTACTTTTTTTCCTAATTACTAAAAACAAAATATTATTTTATTAATAAGAGAATGGATATAAATTCTTTTTTTCTTTTTTGACTTCTTTTAATTAACGTAGTATTTATCTATCCTAATAATATCTTTTAATTATTATGTATTTCTCAATAATCAAACCTAGAGAATTAATATGCCATATATAAAAAGAGAAAAAATTTACTATAACGTAAATATTATTAAGGGTATGTATTATGGAACCATAACAAATATGAGAACTATAAGTGAGAAAACAGATAAATTTCAATTACGATAGGTTTACATTGTGAATTTTAAGGTTGATTTTGATAATGGCAAATTTTGTTTATGATTTATTTTAGTTACTAATGATTTACTTGTGAAAAAATATATTACAAAGATAAGTGCAATGTGTTGAGTCTAAGGATCTAGTTTTGATAATTAACAAAACTTATTAATGATCTTATTTAAGCTAATAATAGTGTTGTTAAGATTTCTAGTTTTAGGGGAAGCTTAAAGCGAGGAGCTTTGGAGTTAAAGATAAAAGCTTCAAAGATGAAGAGAGGAGCTTCGGAGGTGACACTGTTAAACATCGGAGGGATCAGCGTTACTTCGAAGGCTATGAAGAGAAGCTTCGGAGGTGCAAAAAGAGTCGTTAGGCAGAAATAACGCTTAAGGGAATTCGGAGCATTCGGAATTATGTCTTCGGATGATCCAGAAATATATGCGTTGGGACGTCGGAAGCTTCGAAGGCGCAGGTCACTTACTTCAAAGGATCTGAAGTGACGCGTGCTCACAACTTTGATGAACCTCAACCTTCGGAGGCTCTGAAAGTGTAGCTTAGGAGGCTTTGAAGAGCATGACAAAGCAGCACTGCGTGGTTTTTAACGAGGCATTTTCAATTATCGAAAAATTGAGGAAGCAACGGTAGTCTGAATCTGGAACTTGTAAATATTGTCAATACAAATTCCTGTGAAGAAACGTAAACTTTTTGAGAAGATTAAACATGAATCAAATACAAGAACTCAAAGTCTGGAAGTGCATTCTCTCCAACAGGCTTCAACGAACATATAATGTCAAGTTATATCTTTACACCTCAAAGAAGATCAGAAAGCACTATAAGCTTAATATTTTATCTTTATTATTTGAGCTTAAATTGTATATACATCCAAGCCTAGTTAGAGGCATCTACTTGTACACCCATTCCTGTAAAGGTTAAGTTGCTGATTAGCTTTTGAGAAACCAGATTATATAAGTTGTTGGTGAGCTCGTGAAAATCAACAATTATAGAGTTTTTGGTAAGCTCATAAAATCAGTGTAGAGTTCTTGGTTAGCTCATAAAATTAAGGAAGGTTGTAATTCCACGAGTTATAGTGGAACCCAAGGTTGAAAAACCTTGGAGAGTAGAGTAGGTGCTAAGAGAGGTCCCGAACCATTATAATCCTTGTGTCTTTATTGTCTTTGTGCTTGTATGTTCTATTGCATTTAATTTCTACTTTTGACAATCTTTTTTATTTTCCTATACATTTAGGATTTTAGATTTGCCATACAACCTGCGTAGCATAGGCAGGGTTAGGGGACCAACACAATGGATATATAAGTCAGTTGAAATGGTTTAGTATATACTTGAGAAAAGACAAGATAGTTCATTCAGAAAAAGTATTGCACCTTTTGGTGAAGCATCTAGTGGTACATTTCGACTGATAGTTTGATAAATGAAGTCATGGAGAATGCTTTAGCACTTTAAGATCATCAAACAATCATTTAACGAATGACCATTTGATGGATTCTTGAAGTAATGCATCCTTGATAGGCATTTGACTAAAGCTTCGATAGAACACATGGTCAGCCTTTTAAAAGAAATGTTAGAGGCATAAAAAAAGTTCACCTACTGATGGCTCAAATTTAATACCTCGCAAGTGCACGGTCGATGTATAGTCTAGTGTGCTTATGCAAGGGTCGATCCCA